>JABUQX010007956.1:0-15000 GCA_015478945.1 Trachelipus rathkii
TGCTGGTCATTTTGACCAACGGTATTTTTACCTGACCTTGACCTTTTTTGTCACCGTAATTTTTGGCACCCTTCGAAGAAGGTGTGTGCCAGCCGGATGTGGAGCATCCGTCGTCGTGGTACCCCTATTTTGCCCCCGCCCCCTAATTTTTTTGAGAATCCTCTTTTTTTTTTTTTTTTTTTTTTTTTTTTTTTTTTTTTTTTTTTTTTTTTTTTTTTTTTTTTTTTTTTTTTTTTTTTTTTAAGTTTGTGTAGTTTTTTTGTTCGTTCTTTCAGGGCTTTTCTTTTTAATGGTACAACTTGCTCTGCTTTTTTCGTCTGGCGCTCCCGCTCATTCTTGTTCTTCACATACAGCGTTCTCTGTTAATCTACTCTTTTCAAATCGTCGCTTCGTCGGGATGCGCAAATCGCAATTCACGTCCACGCCGCAATAGTCCGCGTTCTTTTCCTCTCTCAACCACATCTCCGGCAGTCCGCCCTCCAATGGCCCCGAATCGCCCGTCGCATTTTATATATATGATATATATATATATATATATAATATATTATAATATATATTATTATATATATATAATATATAGTATCATACTTTATATATATAATATATATATAATATCCTACACACACACACACCACACAACACACACACACCGCACCCACGTGGCTACTTCACCGAAATTTTCACTCCCTTCCATCTGTGCTTAAACTTCCTTACCACCTCAAGCCTCACCGTCTTTATATATTCGAGTTCCCCATCGGTCATAAATCAAAATAGAACTCGACCTCTCACTACCGAGGCAAACCGCGGACCTTTTAACCACACCTCCAGCGGTACGACTTAGTAGAATATAAATTTAATTTCCAGGTTTATAAAAGCAAGTCCGCGGCTTCCCAATAATAATTATAATAATTATAATAATTATTATAATAATAATAATAATAATAATATGAAACAATAGATAGTGCAATAACAATACTAATATTAATAATTTAATATACTATAATATATATATTTATATATATATATATATAATATATATATATATATATATATATATTATATATATATATATATTATATATAATATTATATATATAATATATGAGACGAGAGAGAAGGAGAGAGAGAGAGAGAGAGAGAGAGGAGAGAAGAGAGAGAGAGGAGAGAGAGAAGGAGAGAGACGAAGAGAGAGAGAGAGGAGAGAGGGACGAGACATTTTGTTTGCGACCATTTCGAAGCATTTACACTTTAGACGTGTTTGAGAAACAGAAATTTCCATATCTTAAAGACCATTTTCCTTAATGAAAATTATTTTTCTTTTATTTTTATTTGAATTCTTTTATTATCTACGTATTGGTTAAATTATTTACCTATTGATAAATCTCAGATGTTCTGTTATAACGGTCTCTCGGTATTGAGAATCGCGACGTGAAACGAAATCTTTGAATTCGAACCGTAAAAGCACGTGGAAGACCATGCTATGCATTGTTTTCATGTCATTGTTATTTGAATTATTTGAATTATTTAATTATTTATATTCCTTTCTTAGATTATTATAAAATTAATTTGACGTAAATTATTATTATTATTTTTCTCATTATTTCTATTTTTATTTTTGGTTATTAGGTTTCGTCCAGCGAACAGTGTAGCACGTGTCTTTTTAACCTAATCACTCAAACATGCCCATATGATACTACAAAGGAGCGGAGCGTAGCGATGCGAGACGAGAGCAGGAGAGAGCAGCAGAGAGAGAGAGAGGAGCGAGAGAGAAGAGAGAGAAGAGAAGAGAGAGAGAAAGGGAGAGAGAGGGAGAGAGTAAGTATTATATATATATAATATATATATATATTTATATATATATTATATATATATATATATATATATATATAATATATTATGATATTATAATATATAATCATATATATATTAACCTTGTTTGACCATGATTTCGACATTGACTTAGCCGGATACCCTATACCCAGCCTACACCTAGCCTAAATCTGCACCTAACCTGACCTTACAAAAATAACATAACATAACCTAACCTAACCTAACCTAACCTAACCTAACCTACCTAACCTAAACCTAACCTAACCTAAACCCTAACTACCCCTACACCTAGCCTACACCCTATCCTACTCCTGCCCTAGCCTCGCCCCGCCTTGAAGGCTCAATCCAGGCTAACTGATGCCCCTAGCCTTTGCTTAGGTATCTGTGCTAACATGAAGTCATGTAGGTAACCTGACCTGTATGGATCTATCCTAACTTATTTCCCTCCTACACACACACACACCACACAACACTCAACCACACAACACACACGCACAACACACGACAACACTTATACTTTATACACATATCACACTTATACTTATATAACACACACACACCATACACAACCATTCACTATGACACCTTATAACACATTCACTATGACAACTTATACACACATTCACTATGACACTTAACAATTTACCCATAGACACTTCTTTTACCTTATACACAAGGGTCCACAACCAGACACATCACACACCACTGTACACTTATACCACACCTTCACTATGACACTTACAACTCACCATAGACACTTACACTTACATTTACACCTATACACACGTATAACACACACGAACCACCCTTTGGTCTTCCATGGGTCATTTTAGCCATCCTAATTTTAGGCCCTTAAACATTTTTATTAAAAACATATATTTACAGACTTAAAGCAGTAAATCAGTAAATCAATAGAGGTGGTTAACTAACACCTAGGGGATTAGTTTGCTTTTGTTTTACTGTTTTACTGTTTAACTCATGTTTTACTGTTTTAACTTATCCTGTTTTAAACTGTTTAACCTCACATATTTATCTAACATTACATCCTTTAAAGGTAAAATCAGTAAATCCAATAGGAGGTGTTAACCTACACCTAGGGGGGATTAGTTGCTTTTGTTTTACGTTTTTCTGCTTTAACTCATGTTTTACTGCTTTAACTCATGTTTTACTGCTTTAACTCATATGTTTTACTGCTTTAACCCACATATTCATTAACATTACATTACCCTTAAGCAGTAAATCAGTAAAATCAAAGAGGTGTGACCTAACACCAAAGGGGGGGGGGATTAGTATGCCTATTTTGTTTTAAACTGCTTTAACTGCTTTTAACTCATGTTAACTGCTTTAAACTTTCTGCTTTAACTGCTTTTAACTTCTCTGCCTTTACTGGCTTTAACCTTTCGCTTAACTGTTTTAACTTTCTGCTTTACTCTTTTAAGTCATATTTTTTATTAACATTATGTTTTTCTATTTTGTTTTAATAACTTTTATTTATTTTTTTATTATTATTTTTATTTATTTTTAATTAATATTTATTATTTCTTATTATTTTATTTTTTATTAAATTTAGTGTTATTTACTTCATCCTATTGTTCATTATTATTTAGAAGCACCACACAACACACAGCACACAACACACACACACACACACACCAAACACCACGCAGCACAAACACTACACATACACTTACAGCATATACACACATTCACTATGAAACTTACACACATTCACTATGACACTTACATTTTAACCATCAGACACTTACATTTTTAACACTTATACCCATGCGGTCCAACACACATTTCATCTACTGATACCTCCTATACACACATTCAGCTATGGACACTTACATTTGGTCCATACGACACTTACCATCTTACACTTACACTCACCACAAACAGATTACCTTACAACTCACCACAGATTCTACTTACCCACCACACAGACTTTACTTCACTCACACACAGATTTACTACACAACAGCTTTATTACATTGCACACAGCATTTACACACAGCACCCCACACAACACACACACGCACACACTACACACCCACGCACACCTCACTTACACATATCAAAGTATAAATTTATTAAACATTTTACTGTTTTAATTAAACACGTACATTTATATAACTCCATTCAAATATAACTAAATTATTTCAAAGTTTCTTAAAACTCTTCTATAATAATCAATCATTATCTTTGAGCAAAGAATTTATTATTAACTGTTAATACTTTTGTTTATAAATTTTTTATAACTATCAAGTTTTAAAATAACTTTAACTAAAATTTTATGAAATTTTATTAAAACATATATTTTACTGTACTTAAAGCAATAAATCAGTAAATCAGCAAAAGGCCAGCCCTAGCACCCCTCTACATCAAGTTATCGCCACGTTTTGTTCTATTTTTGACTTACTGCTTTTAACATCATCTTTGCCATGTAATAAGCTATACAAATAAACAAAATAGTTCTTCTCTGCTAACATAACATGTATTTTATTAAAATCATTCTAAGTTTTTTTTATTTAAAAATACAATTATTCACTTATGTTAACTAACAATATTTCAAAGTTTTTTTTAAATAATTCGGGTTTTCTTTATGTATTATTTATTATCTAATGACATCTGAACAATCCATCACGGAAAACCAACACCCGCACTCCCTTAACAGATACGAAACTGACCTCTCGTTCTTGTAAAATCGTGTGAAATAACTACTTTAGGGTCTAAATTTTTTAGCGATATCCTTTTCTGTAACCCGAGGCGATTTAGCCTAATTTCCAGGTCAAATTATTTCAAAACTGACCTTTTTCTTGTAAATGTGGTGCATACTACGTTAGGTCCTACAATTAGGCCTAACCATTGGATAAGCCTTTTTGTTAGACGGCTATTTAATCCTAATACCAGTCAAAAGGTAATTCCGTATAGACAAAGAATTTTTTGTTATTATTTATTTTTTATAAATATCATTTCAAACTGAAACATGCTGGATCGGAAAGATCCTTTAAGCAGGTAAAGGAAATGGTTCTTCCTTACTTGTGTTGTGGGGTAATCTTATCTCTATACTGACCTCGTATGTGATGGTCGAAATTATTTATCGTCTTTTGGAGACAATTAGTTGTTCTTTAAACTTGTATTTGAGGCAGGGTGTGTGTTTCTATATCTTTAGACCCAACTCAGTTTAAGATCAATAGTCATTTTAGCTTTAAGCGGTGCACAAGTTAATCTGATTTGGTTTAAAAGTGTTTTATTTACTAGTTTATCAATTTATAATATACTTACATTGACGGAATAATTATTAATTTCAACTAGAATAGATAATAATCTAATTCACTAGTTCTAAGCTAACCACCAGGGCTCAGTATGCCCCCCCCGCAAAGGCAGCCAACCCCACCGCAGGTGCGTCCCGCCGCGTCCCGCCCGCCGCGTGTCCGCGCCGCAGGCGCAAATATTTCCGCGTTTCCCGCTCCGCCGCATGCCGCCCCGCAGGCGCAATATTCCGCGCGAAATGAAATATATATATATATATTATATATATTACTATATATATATATATATACTATATATATATATATATATAATATATAATATATATTATATATATATATATATTAATATATTTTCATTCGCGCGGAAATATTGCGCCTGCAGGCGCACGCGGCGGGAACCCGGAAATATTGCGCCTGCGGGCGCACGCGGCGGGCGGGCGACGCGGCGGGACGCACCGCTGCGGTGCGGGTTGGCTGCCTTTGCGGGTGGGCTCATGCTGAGCCCTGGTTGTTAGCTTATGAACTAGTGATTCACGTGATCTACTATAAATCTAGTGAAATAATAATTATTCCTCATGAAGTATTCTATTATAAAATATATATATACTTAGTAAAATAAAACACTTTTAATAACAAATCAGATAATTGTGCACCGCTTAACACGCTAAAATGACTATCGATTTTAAATGAGTTTGAGGTCTAAAAGATAATGTAAACACACACCTGCTGCAAATACAAGTTTTAAAGAACAACGTTAATTTTCAAAGACGATAAAATAATTCTCGACCAATCACATACGAGGTCACATATAGAGATAAGGATTACCCGACCAACAATCACAAGTAAGGAAAACATTTCCTTTTACCTGCTTAAAGGATCTTTCCGATCCAGCATGTTTCCAGTTTTTGAAATATATTTATACAAATAATAATAACAATGACTCTTGTCTATACGGGAATTACCCTTTTGACCTGCGTATTGGATTAAATTAGCCGCTCTACAAAAGGCTTATCTAAATTTTGGCCTAAACTTTAGGCCTAACGTAGTTATTGCACAACACTTTACAGAAAAAGGTCAGTTTGAAATATATTTTGACCTGGAATTAGGCCTTAATCGCCTCGGGTACAAAAAGGATTATCCTAATTTAGGCCTAAAGTAGTTATTTCAACACATCTTTACAGAGAGACGGTCAGTTCGTATCTGTAAGGAGTGCGGGTTGTTGTGTTTTTCGTGATGATTGCTCAAATGCTACATGATTAATAATAATTAAAGAAACCGAATTATTTAAAACAAACTTTGAAATATTTTTAATTAACATCGAGTGGATAATATAAATGTAAGTGAATAAATGTTATTTTTAAATAAAACTAGAATGATTTTAATAAAAATACATGTTATGTTAGCAGAGAAGAACTTTTTTGTTATTTTACTTATTACATGGCTAAAGGATGTAAAGCAGTAAGTCAATAAAGAACAAAACGGGCATAGCTTGATGTAGAGGGGTGCTAGGGGCTGCCTTACTGATTTACTGACTTATTGCTTTAAGGTCCGTAAAATATATGTTTTTAATAAATTTCATAAAATTTTAGTAAAAGCTTTATTTTAAAACTTGATAGTTATAAATTTATAAACAAAAAGTATTAAAAGTTAATAATAAGTTCTTTGCTCAAAGATAAATGATTTGATTTATTATAGAAGTTTAAGAAACTTTGAAATAACTTTAGTTATATTTGAATGAGTAATATAAATGTAACGTGTTTATTAAAACATAAATGTTTTAATAAATTATACTTTATATGTTGTAAGTGAGTGTGCGTGGGTGTGTATGTGTGCGTGTGTGTGTGTGTGTGTGTGTGTGTGTGTGTGTGTGTGTGTAAATCTGTGTGCCAAGTGTAAGTAAATCTGTGTGTCAGTAACTCTGTGTGTGAGTGTAAGTAAATCTGTGTGAGTGTAAAGTAAATCTGTGTGAGTGTAAGTAACTCTGTGTGTGAGTGTAGTGTAAATGTAAGTGCCTATGGACAATTGTAAGTGTCATAGGTGAATGTGTGTATAAGTATCATAGTGAATATGGTGTATGTCCGCAAGTGTATTAGTGTAAGTGTAGTGTCTATGTGTAAATGTAAGTATTATAGTCGATGTGTGCTATAGTGTATAGTGAAGTGTGTTATGTGGGTAAGTGTATGTGTGTTGTTTGTGCTGCGTGTGTGTGTGTGTGTGTGTGTGTCGTGTGTGTTGTGTGGTGTGTGTGTGTGTGTTCTAAATATAATAACAATAGGCATGAAGTATAATAAGAAGGGTATAATATAAATAAAATAATAAAAATAATAAAATAAAAAAATAAATAAAAATAATAATAAAATAATAAAAAGTATTAAAACAAAAAAAAACATAATGTTAATAAATTATCATGAGTTAAAGCAGTAAAAGCAGAAAGTTAAACAGTAAAGCAGAAAGTTAAGGAGTAAAGCAGAAAGTTAAAGCAGTAAAGCAAGAAAGTTAAAGCAGTAAAAATGAGTTAAAAGCAGTAAAGAGTAAAAGCATACTAATACCCCCCTTGGTGTTAGGTCACAACTCTATTGATTTACTGATTTTCTGCTTTTAAGGTATGTAATGTTAATAATATATGATTAAAGCAGTAAAACATATGAGTTAAAGCAGTAAAACATGAGTTAACAGGCAGTAAAACATGAGTTAAGCAGTAAAACAGTAAAACAAAAAGCATACTAATCCCTCAGGTGTTAGGTAACACCTCTATTGATTTACTGATTTACTGCTTTAACAGGTGTAATGTTATATATGTGAGTTAAAGAGTAAACATATATTTCAAAACAGTAAAACATGCAGTTAAAGAGTAAAACAGTAAAACAACAGCATACTAATCCCCCAGGTGTTAGGTAAACCCTCTATTGATTTACTGATTTACTGCTTACAGGTCTGTAAGTATAATATTTTTTTAAATACAAAATTTTAAGTGGCCTAAATTTAGGCATGCGGCTAAAATTGAACCCATGGAGACCAAAGGGCTTGGTCGTGTGTTTAACAGATGTGTATAAGTCGTAAATTAAGTGTAAGTGTCTATGGTGAGTGTAGTGTCATAGTGCATGTGTGTATAGTTCGTAAGTGGCGTGTGTGTTAATGTGTTGTTGTGTTTGTGACCGCTTGTGTATACAGTGTATAATGTTAAAACGTGTCCTATGGGTAAATGTAAAGTGTCAATAGTGAAATGTGTGTTAAGTGCATAGTGAATGTGTGTATAAGTGTCATAGTTGAATGTGTGTGTGTGTGTGTGTGTGTGGTAATATAAGATATCAAGTGTGTGTGTGTGTGTGTGGTGTGGTTGTGTGTGTGTGTGTGTGTGGTTGTGTGGGTGTGTGTGTGTGTGTGTGTGCAACGGATGGAAATATAAGTTAGGATAGATCCATACAGGTCAGGTTCCTTACATGACCTCATGTTAGCACAGATACTACCAAACCCGGCTAGCATCAGTTACCTGGATGAGCTCAAGGCGGGGCGGAGGCTAGGTGCAGAGTGGAATAGGTGTAGGCAAGGTGCTAAGGTGTACCGCTAGGTAGGTTAGGTAGGTTGTTTAGGTTAGGTTACGGTTTAGGTTAGGTTAGGCTTAGGTTAGGTTAGGTTATTGTTTAGGTAAGGTCAGGTTAGGTGCAGGTTTAGGCTAGGTGTATGGCTGGGTATAGGTATCCGGCACAGCGTCAAATGTCGCATATCATGCGTCCAAACAAGGTTAATAATAATATATATATTATATATATAGGTATATATTATATTATATATACTATATATATTATTTATATATATATATATATATATCATATATTTATATAAATACTATATATTACTACCTCTGCTCTCTCTCTTCTTCTCCTCCTCTCTCATCCTCTCTCTCTCCTCTCTCTCTCTCCTCTCTCTTCTCTTCTCGTCTCTCCTCTCTCTCTCTCCTCTCTCGCTCGCTCGCTCGCTTTGTAGATAGGCATGTTTGGATCGTAAAAGCCACGTGTTAGTTCGCTGGACGAAACCTAATACCAAAAAATAAAAATAAAAATAATGAAAATAAGAATAATGAAACATATTAAAACTAACAAAAATATAAAAATAATACAATAATTCAAAGTTCAAATAAAAATGAATAAACAATAATAGCGCGACGGTCTTCCACGTGCTTTTTAAGGTTCGAATTCAAAGATTTCGTTTCACGTGGCGATTTTCAATACGAGAGACCTTATAACAGAAAATAATTACAATAGGTAAATAACTAAAATACGTAAATAATAAAAGTAATTTCAAATAAAAATAATTAAAATAATTAAAATTCAATTAAAAATGATTCAAATAAAAAATTTCAGTGTCTCAAACACGTCTAAAGTGTAAATGCTTCGAAATGTTCCGCAAACAAAACTGTCTCTCCCTCTCACTCTCTCTCTCTCTCTCTCTCTCTCTCTTTTCTCTCTCTCTCTCTCTCTCTCGTCTCCTCTCTCTCTCCTCATATATATATATATATTATATATATATATATATATATATTAATATATATATATATTTAATATCATATATATATATTTATAAATATATATTATATATTATATTATTAATTATTATTATTATTATTATTCAATTATTATATTTATTTATTATTATTATTATTATTATTATTATTATTATATTATTTTATAATTATTATAATTTATTATTGGGAAGCCGCGGACTTGCTTTTATAAACCTGGAAATTAAATTTATATTCTACTAAGTCGTACCGCTGGAGGTGTGGTTAAAAGGTCCGCGGTTTGCCTCGGTAGTGAGAGGTCGAGTTCTATTTTGATTTATGACCGATGGGAACTCGAATATATAAAGACGGTGAGGCTTGAGGTGGTAAGGAAGTTTAAGCACAGATGGACAGGGATGGTGACATCGTGTAGTCTGACCACGGTGGGTGCGGCGTGTGTGTGTGGTGTGTGTGTGTGTGTCGTGTGTGTGTAGTGTATTAATATAATATATATTATATATATATATATATATATATTATATATATATATATATATTTATATATTATATATATATATATATATATATATATAATATATATATTATATATATATATAATATATATAAAATGCGACGGGCGATTCGGGCCAGTGGAAGGCGACTGCGGAATTTGTTAAAAAACGCGACGATTGCGCTGGACGATGAATTTTGCGATTCTCCCGACGAAAGGACCGATTGAAAATAAATTACAAAACGCTTATAACAAACAAATGACGGACGCAACGAAAAAACAACAAGGTTTGTTACCATTAAAAAAAGCCCTTGAAAGAACATGAACAAAATAAACTACACAAACTTAAAATAACTAACTAACCGTATCAAAAAAAAAAAAAAAAAAAAAAAAAAAAAAAAACAAGAGGTTTTCAAAAAATTAGGGGCGGGGGGGGCGGGCGGGCAATAGGGGTGGTGACACGCTACGACGGAGCTCAATCCGGCTGGGCAATCACCCTTCTTCGAAGGGTGCCAAAAATTACGGTTGCCAAAAAGCCTCAGGTAGGTTCTGGCTGGGCAGCCTTGCGGGGGCCAGGGACCGACCGATGGCTCTCCTACTACTATAGTTATTCAATATTATTTTTATTATTATTATATTATTATTATTATTATTATTATTATCTATTTATTATCTATCTATCATTCTTACTTAATTATTATTATTATTACTTATTATTTTATTATTATTATTATTATTATTAAAATAATAGTAATAATAACAAAAGCAATTGTTAAATTTTGTTTTAATTTAACACCGCAACGCAACCGGCAGTTGTTGAAAAATTAAGACCCGCGACAAACCGCAAACGCGGCGGTTATTGAAAATTTTTTTGGAACCGCAAAATAAACCGCAACCCGCGGTTGCAAAAATTCCGCTTTCGCTCCATCACTATTATATATATATATATATATATATCATATAATATTTATATAATATATATAATATATATATATATATATATATATATATATATATTGTATTATATATATGATATTATATATATATATATATATAGCACACATATAATATATATATACTATATATCTATTATATATATATATATGTATTATATTATATATACTATATATTTATATATATATTATAATATATCATTATATATATATATATGTATATATCTTTAATATATATATATATAATATATATATATATTATATATATATATATATATATATTGTCGCGAAATCTCGAATGAGACCTCTTCTTACTCCTTCTTCTTATTACCTTCCTCCTTCCTCCATCTTCTCTGCTTTGCACTCTGTGCTTTTTCTTCTTTTTTCAGTTAGGACCTCCCCAAGGGGGGCCCTCAAACTAATTTGGGGGGGTTGAAGCCAGCAAATTCGGAATTTTATGTCATTAAAAACATATATAAAGGTACCTCCTTTGACTGAATATGTAGCTGGAGTCAGAATTCCAGTCTGGCTCCGGTATCAGCTCCGGCTCCGGTTCATGTACTCCGACACTTAATTTAAAATCATTACTCTATTTCAGTTGTTCTCTTCTATTCACTCACCAAATTTCAACCTACTAAGTCCATTTCTAGGTTTTGGGGGTTCAGACCCCTTCCCTCCTTGTACGTAGCCGCGTGAAACCTCTGGGCCAGGCAGGCAGCACCTTCATCAGGCACGATACCAAGTTTGAAATGAATACCTTATCTAGAAAACCTTAAGAACCTAAAAATATACATGAGCACCGCAACACCGGTACCAAATGCCCTAAGGACTACTCCGATTCACTCGGTAATACCGGGGATCGATTCACAGACCCTCTAAACATAGGTGTAGACACTATGCTCGGGACATATATCTATAAAATTTAAAAAGAGGCTAGAGGTGCTAGAACGGTGCTCCGCACCGCACTAGCACCTCAACGCATGCTCCTATTCCCTCAAACCACTCGGGAATCAACTCGGCATACCTCAAAACATACTAATCGACACAAAACTCGGGCATATTCCGTGAAGTAGGATATACCATGCTAGAAGTGCTAGAAAAGGGGTGGGGTATAAAATCATACTAGAAGTGCTCCGATTCAATTATAAACCATCGGAATCGATTCAGCAGCATCGGTTATATAGGGTTAGGCACCTTGAGCGGCCCATCTAGCTCGAAAAGAAATACCATGCTAGAAGCTAGAGGCTGTGACGTCACTTCTAGCATAGTTTCCTGATGTGTTGGTATCCAACACATCAGGAACCTATGCTAGAAGTGACGTCACAGGCTCGTCAATCTTTCTAGCTTCTAGCACGGTATTTTTTTCGAGTTAGCTGGACCGAGTTAGGTGTCTCACCCTATTTTATAAGGTATGAGGAATCGATTCCCGTGGTTTATAATGGAATCTAATCACTTCTAGTATGATTTCATACCCGCCCCCCTTTTCTAGTACTTCTAGCATGGTATATCCTACTTCACGGAATATACCCGATCTAGGTATTGATTCCTATATAATCGATGATGCTGAATCGATTCCGATAGGTATATATATATATATATATATATATATATATATATATATATATATATATATATATATATATATATATATAAATATATATATATATATATATATATATATATATATATATATATATATATATATATATATATATATATATATATATATATATATATATATATATATATATATATATATATATATATATATATATATATATATATATATATATATATTAAAAACTGTAATTCAAATACATCGTTTCAAATATATTTCAAAATTGGGGGAGAGGGTTTTAACTCCATTTTTCAAAGGCATCATTTAAGAAAGCTTCTAAAAGCTATTCAGTTACTATTTGAAACTCATACGACCAGTTACTATCTTTTAAGCTCGGACGATCGAGTTTTTACTAAAAGGGAGGATCCAATATTTGGCTTATAAGTAGAAAAAAAATATATCAATATTTCACTTTTTTGAACGATTAAATTTTTGGAAAAGTGAAATATTGATATATTTTTTTCTACTTATCCGATCAACATCAAATTTTTAGGGCTTGTATAGCCGGGCAAGATACACCTTTTTTGCTTAGATAATTTTTTTATATACTCAAAAGAAAATTTTTTAAAAATTTCCCAAAATTTTTTTTTTGAAAATTTGTTCCAAGAACAAATCCAAAACTAATGCATATACAAAGAAGTTATTATCCCAGTTAAAAATGTACCTCACCCCCGACTACATATGCCCTGAAAATTTCATCTACTTCGCCCGAACAGGAAATGCAATTTTTCATTTTAAATCCAAAAAAAGTGGGTTTGGAAATTGGACAACGCTGAGCACAAAACTCAAAAAATCGAAAACATTCTATGTGACTATTGTAGGTAATGGACCCATCTATGCATGTTTCAAGTTTGAAGTCATTTTGGGAAAAAATCTGGAAGTTGATACGAAGAATGTCAAAAACATGGGTTTTGAAAAATTGAAAATTTTGAAAGAATGACTACAGACACAGAAAAACACCGGAAAACAACGTTTTAGAGAAAAAAAAGCTACAGTTTGGTGTTTATAGGGTCAAAATCGCCTGATAATTCCGAATTTTATGTCTATTTTTAGGGGGGGTGAAAATTGGGCGTAGCACGAGCCAAATATTGGATCCTCCCCTAAAGGCTCTTTCGACTTAGTCGAAGAGTTTCTATCGCTTAGCACTTAAATCAGGTCTAACGATGTAGTGCTCATTTCAATTCAAATGTAAAGTCCACATATCCTAAGATAAGATACAGCGCTGAAAATTTAGTCATCTCAATTTAAGGATAACCTAATCCTATTCAAAACGGCTTATTTTGTTAAGTTTATAATACCTAATCACTTCTCATAAATTCCTTCTAGATTTGGATTTCTAATTCGCCTTCCAAATTGCAGTCGTCCATAAACTGTAATAGAGATTAAAGCCACAGCAAATACTTTGATGCTGAGAAGTCCTCCTTCATTAACATTAACGAAGCGTAAGTAGTTATTGCAGCAGTTCTCAAGTAACTGCAACTTTAAGGATCTATTAGCTATCATCGTGGATGCCTAGGTTTGTTTCATAAATTCTCCAGATCTTGTAAGTATTTTGTGAGCTTCCTTAATATCAAGGTATAACTTTACAAGTCTATTTAAATATCAAATTTCAATTAGGAATGTGTCTTTAGTGACAAATTCCAAATGCATTCGATTGGGCTTCATTTCGTCTAATTTTTATTAGTCGTGCTTTCTTACCTGAAATTTCAGGCTTTAATTACCTATATCGAGTGCATTCAAATCTAATTAAGAATTGTCTTATAAAGACATTCTTTATCTATCTCAATTATTAGAATGCGTCTTAATTGACAAATTCTAGAAAGTATTCGGGTCATTTTAAGAACATGTCATTTCTACCCAAGAATCTCAATAGTTTAAATCGAATACGTTCGAGTCATTTTAAGAACATCTTTGTTCTACCCAAAGAATAATAGCTTAGGACGAATGCTTTCATTTCAAACATTTAGGAACATATTTGTTCCCTGTCTATTCGAATCAAAATACCTAGGTTAAAATTTGTATTAAGCCTTTATACAACTGTTTATATATGGTTAAAGTTAATACAAATCCTATGGCTTCCTAATTAATTATTCTAACTGTCTAATACTGTCTATTTATGGTTTAAGGTAAATTTCGCCATAGGTAGAAAGCTTCCATCTCTAAGAGAAGGATAGGGACAGCTTCAAATGTCAATCGGACTTTCCGAAACAGAAACAACAAACTTATCTACTACTTTACTCAAGAGCGGAGGAAAAGAGGTTACTCGCCTCTAAACATCCCCGATGAGAGACAACAAATCTTTCAACACCAAGGATGC
>JABUQX010007957.1:0-5000 GCA_015478945.1 Trachelipus rathkii
ATTATATACTTTTGCAACTGCTGGCTGAAATTCAAATAAAGGGGAAGGTTGTGCTTGAGAAACATCAATTTTTCTGCCTTTTTCTGGATGAGAATCTGTTTCTTTTCATCATATATTAGTCCAGCATTGCTAAATACTCTCTCACTTGGAATACTAGTTGGGGGACAGGCCAAGTATTTCCGTGCAAGTTTACTAAGCTTGGGAAAAACATTTTTGCTTAACTTTCCACCAACTTATAGATCATCATTTGTATCTAGTCGTTTTTCTCTTGGTGATAGTTTTCAATAATTTCCACTACAGCTTTTGGTAATGGGTGTGTTTCTTCATCACTGCTGGATCAGTATTATAGTGATGTACTGGGATTTTCAGCTGGTCATTTGACCAGCACTGGTGGTCTTTTTATCTTCGAGGCTTACCAATTTTACCTATTTGACGGTCTTCGATTTAGTTCGACCTTTGCATGACTTTTGAGTCTGAATCTCTTTGAGAGCTTGATCTGATATTACTCAGGTAAATCGTATTTTACACCTTTTACTTTAGTAACCCCATTTGCGCGTACCCCTTCGAAGAGGGCCAGTGCCAAACGTAGCCGCGTTAGCAACCGCCGTACGTGGGTTGTCCCTGCTTATACCCACCCACGCATCATGGCATTCACTGTCGCTTACCACGGTGAGGTTTGGGCATAGTTCCAGATGTGGTCTAACCTTAGCCAATCGTCGCCATGCCCGCGTGAACCTTGTCCGGCTCCGCAGTGCTTCGCGATCGCGCCGGGCGACACGCCAATGCAAAACAAAGCGTTTGCTTTCCGCTGAACGTCAGCTCATCGCTTGCGCCCGAACGTGGTTTCGTAATACCTATTCTACCTCGGGTAATTTGCCTCCATTTATGTTTAGTGAAACATTTCGTATTCTTTTAAAACTTATACCATATATATACATAGCATACATATATTATTGCATACAAAGAAGATATTATTGGTTATTGTTATTATTACATATACATATATATATTATTATTGGTTATATTATTATTATATATATATATTATATATATTACTATTATATATATGGTTATATATTATTAAGATATATATATTAAAGCATATTATATGTATATATGTATTATTGTTATTATTATATATATATATATTATTATTATTATTATTATTATTATTATTATATATACATATATATTATATTAGTATATGATATTGGCTATACATATATATTATTGCTACAGCTATTGAGACACGGGCTTCCAGCATTTATGTACAAATGAACTGGGTCTTAAAACGCCTAAAAACCAAACTTTTAGTCTTTTATTTGCCCTAGCACTAGGGCTTCCACCTCACCGTTGGCAAAAATGGGATTCTAAATAATTAGGTTAAGAGAAAAAACCTCTTACCTATAATAGAAACTTCAAGTTTTTTTCAAAAACTTCATGCTTCTGTTAAATACCATGAATATTCACTCTTAGTTAAACTGGCATGTAGTTGTAATATTTAACTTCTATAATTTATACAAAAATAATTTAATTCTACCTTTATTCAAATAAAATAAAAAATATTTATTTAATATCTATCCAGAATATGATAAATATTATATTTGTATGGGATAACTATTACAATTTATTTGTTCCGTTACCGCACATATATGCTATATATTATTATTGTTGAGCATATTGTTATTATTGTTATATTATTGCTATATATATATTATATATATTGCTACTATTATTACACACGCATATACATATATTATTATTATTAAGGCTATTATATTGCTACATGCATTTATGGCGCGCAAAGATCAGCAGCAATTACTTCGTTATCAGTACCATATGTTTAATACCGAGTTTACACACACACACACACAATAATATATATATATAATAATAATAATACACACACACACACACACACACACACAATAATAATAATAATAATGGTCGTAATCAATAATATCAATGGTACTGGCAATCCGAGCAGCATGGAGCCTTACCTCCCAGTCACCATTCAACCGCCAGATGCTCAGAACGCGCCACCTGACTTAGTCGCATTATATATATATATATATATACATATAAAGAGCGCTTGCTATTATATATTATTATTGCTATACATATATATATATATATATATATATATATATTATATATATATATATATATATATATATATATATACATATATACAGCTAAAGGCGAGAGAGAGAGAGTAGAGGTGGCAGGCGCGAGGCGCGTGGTGGTGCAACACGCCACGATCCAAATAAATCACGTGGTCGCAGTACGTTGCTACATATGGCGCGGTTATTGCTATATATACATATATATGCCATATTGTTGCTATTAAGTTACAAGGCTGGGCTATGCTGGCTGTTGCGTACATACAGCTTAGAGCTCTCATGCCCCTTATATAACGGCGAGCCTCATGGTTTGTTGCGTTTCACACACACCCATGACCACTTGCGCGCACCACAGATTTACTTCCTGCAGTCATTTGCGCTTTCTTGCATCATCAGCGCATTTAAGTCTCACGCAGCATTTCACACATCGTGATTTGCTTTACACCACAGATTTGCGCTGTGGAGCCAATATGCCAGATTAGCTGGTCATTAATAACACACGGCGCTACTGCGCTAAGATTTATTACACCACCACAGAGATTTGTTTCAAACATTTAGCCAGGCTGTCACACACACAGCCACCATCAATACCAATACTCACGCCACTGGCCAATACACAACACAGATTACGTACACAAATACACACAAATTAATACCAATACCAATGAGATTCTGCATGGCCATGCGTCATGCTTGACCACGCTGGCTGACATGGTTCAATCACCGTAAAGAGTATTCAGTGAGCAGCCTTATTGCGCTCTTATGACATCTCTGTGAGCAGCCAGATGATGCATGGTGAAGCCGAGCAATAGTGAGCGCCACATAGTGCCAGTTTGTCATAGCGCCAACTGATGTCATCTTTTTCGCCTTTTCGTCGCCTCGAGCCTAGAATAAATTCCTACAGCAGGTGTCTAACCCCATACAGGCATGAGGATTTGATTGCGTATAGCCGCTGTGCCGCCAGGCATCTGGCTAGTATTTCAATCTTTGTCACACATCTTCTCGCGATCAGCTTGCGCCAATGTACCATGACATCTTGCGCCACCCCACACTTCCATAGACACCCAGACAATTATTATACAATTAGCGATGGCATTATCACCTGCTCTGTCAAGATCACGCATACATAGCCAGTTGATCATCAAGATCTTCTTTATATTTTTACTAATACTTTTAATTTATAAATTTTTAAAAACTGTATGTAAGAAGAAAAAAATTACCTTTATATATAATTTATTTTTATTTACCAATTGTACGTGATCTTTTATTAAAAACAGTGTTTGCCATACGAAAACAGAAATCAGTAAACAATAGAGGTGTTATCATACCCAGAATAGTATGCTTTGCTCTTACTGTTTTACGTTTAACTCAGCAGCTTCCGTTTTAACCATTTGCTTGCCGTTTTAACCCTGCTTACAGTTTAATACCGGCTTATACCGCTTAACTGGTATACCCAGCAGTAAATCAGTAATAGAGGTGTTACCTGTCGTCTAGGATATGTTTTTGTCTACCTGCTTATCGCTTGGCCCTGCTTGCGTCGCTTGGTCCTCTGCTTGGTCAAAGTTTTGACCTTTCGCTTTACGGGTGCTTAACTTTCTCGCCGTTTTAACTTCATATCTATTAATCATTTCATGTCTTATTTATGTTTTAATACTATTATTTATTATTATTATTATTTTTATTATTTTTATTATTATTTTTATTATTTTTATTATTTTATTTTTTTTTTTATTTTTATTCTTTTTTTTTATTTACTTCACCTATTGTAATTATTATTTAGAACACATAATATCATCATCAAAGATTACAAATACAATACCAAATACATGGGATTATTAATATCAACACACACACACCCGGTTCACTTATACCTCACACAGATTTACTTACACACGCAGATTTACCCTACACTCACACACCCAGATTTTTCTTTGCACACACACACACACACACACACACACACACACACTCACTTACACATATAACATATAATATATTAAAACATTTTATGCTTTAATTAAACACGTACATTCATATTACTCATTCAAATATAACTAAAATTATTTCAAAGTTTTTTAAAAACTTCATAATAAATCAATCATTGTCTTTGAACAAAGAATTTATTATTTACTGTTAATACTTTTTGTTTATAAATTTTATAACTATCAAGTTTTAAAATAACTTTTTTACTAAAATTTTATGAAATTTTATTAAAACATATATTTCTAATGTACCTTTAAACAATAAATCAGTAAATCAGTAAGTTCAGCCCCTAGCACCCTCTACACCAAGTTATGCCACGTTTTGTTCTATTGACTAACTTTTACATCAGCTTTAGCCATGTAATAAGTATAAAGAACAAAATAGTTCTTCTCTTGCTAACATACTATGTATTTTTTATTAAAACTTTCTAAGTCTTTTATTTAAAAATAACAATTATTCACTTACATTTATATTATTCACTCATGTTAAAAAATTTTCAAAGTTTTTTTAAATAATTCAGGTTTTCTCTTCATTATTATTATTATTATCTATGTAATATTGACAATCCATCACGAGAAAACACAACAACCTGCACTCCTTACAGAGATACGAAACTGCCCTCTCTCTCTGTAAAATGTGTTGAAATAATCTTTTTGTAACCCTGGGCGAATTAAGCCTAATTCCAGGTCAAAATATATTTCAAACTGACCTTTTTCTGTAAAATGTGGTGCAATAACTACGTTAGGCCTAAATTTAGGCCTAAATTTAGGATAAAAGCCTTTTTGTAGACGGGCTAATTTAATCCTAATACAAGGTCAAAAAGGTAATTCCCGTATAGACAAGAATCATTGTTATTATTATTTTTATAAATATATTTCAAACTGAAACATGCTG
>JABUQX010007957.1:7500-15000 GCA_015478945.1 Trachelipus rathkii
ACCTGGAATTAGGCTTAAATCGCCCCGGGATACAAAAAGGATTATCCTACAACACATTTTACAGAGAGAGGTCAGTTTCGTATCTGTAAGGAGTGCGGGTTGTTGTGTTTTCTCGTGATGGATTGTCAATGTACATAGATAATAATAATAATAATGAAGAAAACCTGAATTATTTAAAAAACTTTGAAAATTTTTTAGTTAACATCGAGTGAATAATATAAATGTAAGTGAATAATTGTTATTTTTAAATAAGAACTTAGAAAGATTTTAATAAAATACATGTTATGTTAGCAGAGAAGAACTTATTTTGTCTTTTATACTTATTACATGGCTAAAGCTGATGTAAAGCAGTAAGTCAATAGAACAAAACGTGGCATAGCTTGGTGTAGAGGGGTGCTAGGGGCTGAACTTACTGATTTACTGATTTATTGTTTTAAGGTACGTAAAATATATGTTTTTAATAAAATTTCATAAAATTTTAGTAAAAGTTATTTTAAAACTTGATAGTTATAAAATTTATAAACAAAAAGTATTAACAGTAAATAATAAATTCTTTGTTCAAAGGTAATGATTGATTTATTATAGAAGTTTTAAGAAACTTTGAAATAATTTTAGTTATATTTGAATGAGTAATATAAATGTGCGCGTGTTTAATTAAACATAAAATGTTTATAATAAATTATACGTTATATGTGTAAGTGAGTGTGTGTGTGTGTGTGTGTGTGTGTGTGTGTGTGTAAGTAAATCTGTGTGAGTGTAAGTAAATCTGCGTGTGTAAGTAAATCTGTGTGTGAGTGTAAGTAAATCTGTGTGTGTGTGTGTGTGTGTGTGTGTGTGTGTGTATGTGTGTTCTAAATAATAATTACAATAGCCATGGAGTAAATAACACTAAGTATAATAATAAAAAATAAAAAATAAAATAATAAAAATAATAAAAATAATAATAAAAATAATAAAAATAAATAAAAATAATAATAAAATAAATAAAAAGTATTAAAACAAAATAAAAAACATAATGTTAATAAATATATGAGTTAAAACAGTAAAGCAGAAAGTTAAAGCAGTAAAGCAGAAAGTTAAAGCAGTAAAGCAGAAAGTTAAAGCAGTAAAACAGTAAAACAAAAGCATACTAATCCCCTAGGTGTTAGGTAACACCTCTATTGATTTACTGATTTACTGCTTTAAGGTATGTAATGTATGTGAGTTAAAGCAGTAAAGCAGTGAGTTAAAGCAGTAAAGCAGAGAGTTAAAACAGTAAAGCAAATAGTTAAAGCAGTAAAACAAAAGTTAAAGCAGTAAAACAGTAAAACAAAAGCATACTAATCCCTTAGGTAGGTAACACCTCTATTGATTTACTGATTTACTGTTTTAAGGTATGTAAAGTATATGTTTTTAATAAAAGTTCGTACAATTGTAGTAAAATAAAATGATTATATATCAGACACTTTGGCTTTTTCTTCTTACATACAATTTTTAAAAATTTATAAATTAAAAAGTATTACAAAAAAAGGTCAAAAAGGTCGCGGTCACTTTCGTTGTGGGGGTGTGCGTGTAAGTGTATATGGGTTAGTGTAAGTGTCTATGGAGAGTGTAAGTGCTTATAAGTGTCATAGTGTGTATAAGTGTCATAGTGAATGTGAGTAAAAGTGTTAGAAAAATACTAACTCATAGTAGGAAGTATCCTAGCAGCTTGTAATATACACCAATCAAATCCTCATACCTTATAACATAGGGTTAGACACCTATATTAGGGCTATTCTAGGCTCGGGGAGGCTAGAAAAGGCTTGAAAAAAGTGGCACTCAGTTGGCACTATGTGGCACTAAGTTGGCACTATGTGGCACTCACTTGGTACTCATTTGGCACTCACCATGCACTCATCTAATACTCATAGAATAATCATAGAACACTAATAGAACATCACTAGATACTTCTTACGGTGATTGGGAACCATCAAAGCCATCAAGTTAGCGTGGGTCAAAATTGACCCATGGTATCTGGCAAGGTCAAGGCCGAAATATCATTGTGTGTGTGTGTGTGTGTGTGTGTGTGTGTGTGTGTGTGTGTGTGTGTGTGTGTGTGTGTGTGTGTGTGTGTGTGTGTGTGTGTGTGTGTGTGTAAGTAAATCTGTGTGAGTGTAAGTAAATCTGTAAGCGAGGCAAATCTGTGTGTGAGGCAAATCTGTGAGTGTAAGTGCAAATCTGTGGGTGTAGGTAAATCTGCGTGTGAGTAAGTAAATCTGCGTGAGTGTAAGTAAATCTGTGTGTGTGTGTGTAAGTAAATGTGTAAGTAAATCTGTGTGAGTAAGTGCTTATAAGTGTCATAGTGTGTATGAAACTTATAACAAACCATGAAACTCATAAGATTATATAAGGAACAAACATTTAAGATATATATATATATATGCTATATATAAGTATGTTGCTATATATATATATAAGTGGATATATATATTACATATATATATATATATATATATATATATATGGTATACACTGACCACGTGATTCTATTTGGATCGGGCAAATTATACTTTCTCTCTCTCTCTGATATATTTATATATATGTTATATATAATTAGCAAGAAGAAGATAAAGATATATATATATACATATATATATATATATATATATATATATATATATATATATATATATATATATATAATATATATAATAGCGACCAATGTAAATTTGAGCGACGGCAAGATAATGCTCTTGCTTAGTGTCGACTGGAGAGTGAAAAACTACACTGTTTTCGAGATTCATTAATATATTATTATTATTATTATTATTATTATTATTATTATATTATATTATTATTATTATTATTATTATTATTATTATTATTATTATTACTATTATTATTAAACTCGGTATTTATTATTATTATTATTACGGCTATTATTATTATTATTATTAAACTCTAGTATTAAACATATGGAGTACTGATAGCAAGTAATTGCCTTTGAAACGCCCCGCGCACGCCGCCAAAAATATGACAACGCACTGCGAGAAGAGCAGCAGCAGCAGCAGCAGTGTTATATATATATATATATATATAGAAATGTTTAAGTATGAAACATATATATATATATATATATATATATATATGTGCAGTAACGGAACAAATAAATTGTAATAGTTATCCCATACAAATATAATATTTATCATATTCTGGATAGATATTAAATAAATATTTTTTATTTTATTTGAATAAAGGTAGAATTAAATTATTTTTGTATAAATTATAGAAGTTAAATATTACAACTACATGTCAGTTTAACTAAGAGTGAATATTCATGGTATTTAACAGAAGCATGAAGTTTTTGAAAAAAACTTGAAGTTTCTATTATAGGTAAGAGGTTTTTTCTCTTAACCTAATTATTTAGAATTCCATTTTTGCCAACGGTGAGGTGGAAGCCCTAGTGCTAGGGCAAATAAAAGACTAAAAGTTTAGTCACCAGGCTGGCCACCTTGTGATTAAATCTTTTAGTTTTTAAACATTTTAAAACCCGAATTCCATTTGTACATAAATGCAGAAAAGCGTATTGTATATATATATATATATATATATATATATATATATATATATATATATATATATATATATATATATATATATATATATATATATATATTATTATTATATTATTAGATATTAATATTATTATTATATACATTCTAAGAATACATATGAAACATATATATTATATATATATATATATATATATATATATGTATATATATATATTATTATTATTGGTTATGTTATATATACATATATATTATTATTATTGGCTGTATATTATTATATATTATTGGCTATATATACATATGTTGGCTGATACATACTACATATACATATGGTATAAGTTTTAAAAGAATACGAAATGTTTTCGTATCGTAAAATATGGAGGCTAGGTGCAGGTGTAGGATAGGTGCAAGCTGGGTGGAGGCCACGTTCGGGCGGGAAAACGCGATGGGCTGGCGGACGGGAAGCGAAACGGGCTTGCGGGCGCACGCGACGGGCGGGAAAACGCGGCGGCAGAAACGCGGCGGCGGGAACGCGAAAAATGCACCTGCGGGTCCCCAGGATTTGAACCAAAGGTTCACGCGGGCGGGAAACGCGACGGTTAAACAAGGTTAAGACATCACAAAAGGGCTATGCCCCTAAAGACACATCAAAAATCACCGTGGGCAAAAAATGACCCATGAAATTACCGGGGGCAAAAAATTAGGGTGGGGGTAAAATAGGGGGGGCAATACGTACAACGGTTGCTAACGCAACCGTTTGGCGCAACCCTTCTTCGAAGGGTTGCCAAAAATTAGGGTTGCCAGAAAATTAAGGGTGCCAAAAAATTACGGTTGCCAAAAAATTACGGTGCCCGAAAAATACCGTGGGCTAAAAATGACCCATGGAAGATCAAAGGTCAAGCCAAAAAAGGTCAAGGGCCCAAAAAGGTCAAGGCCAAAAAAGGTCAAGCCCCAAAAAGGTCAAGGCCCAAAAAAGGTCAAGGCCCAAAAAAGGTCAAGCCCAAAAAGGTCAAAAAAGGTAAAAAATTGGGCTCAAAAAAGCCTCAGGTAGGTTCCTGGATGCTGTGGTCAAAATGACCAACACGAACAATATCCCGTACATACTACTAGTATTAATTTTTCCAGTGAATCTGTTATTGATTTATTTGTAGAAGGTGATGGTACTGTAGATTTCTTTTTTTTTTTCTTTTAAATGGGTGGCGAATTAATAAACTGTTCGGATTGAAGTTTTCAACTGCAACACAAAGTGACGATTTAACTTGTTCTAATATTGTGTTACAAAAAAACTTGCCTTTATAACGGGGATCTAAGTAAGTTGCAGTAGTATGAAGGTCATTAATTTCCACAGAACCAAAGCGTTTTTCTAGCCCTAGTTTAATTACATCTTTCATTCTTTTTAAACCGTCATCATTTTCATTTGAAGATGTTTCAAAATGCCTCCTTAGTGTTGAGATTAATGGTATTACATCGGAGACAAGCTGTAGAGGCGCTGGTTTTTTTTGGCAATTTCTTCAAATGGTTTCAAAGCTTAATGCAGTGTGATATGATGTCATTTTCCACATTAGTAAGAATGTTAACTTTGGAATACGAACTGGCGTACAAAGCAAGAGGTTTTTTGAGGAATATCATTTTTTCCATCATATGAAGTGCACCATTCCAGCGAGTTGGAACGTCTTTGATAACAGTAAGATATGGAATATCAAGCCGTTTTTGAATTGCCTTCAACTCATTTTCATTTTCATTTTCAGATTAATTTTAAGTATTTTTATTATAAAATTCTTTATCAAATCTTGACAACAATAAATATCCGCGCCACATCCGCAGGGCAAGCGCGGATGCGGATGCGGATGCGGATCTTTAATAATGTGCGATGCTCCGCGGATGCGGATGCGGATGCGGATGTTACATGCATCACTAGTGTGTAGCAGACTTCACTAGATTGAGCATAGCGTTTAAGTCTGAGGTGAGTTGGAGTGACAGTTAGAAGGATGAGATTGTATGCTATAGAATTTTATAACTATATTTTGCGTTTATATATATATATATATATATATATATTATATATATATATATATATATATATATATATAGTGTTATTATATATATATATATATATATATATATATATATATTCATTAGTGTATACAGATAAAATCTGATATATATATATATATATATTATTATTATTATTATTATTATTATTATTATTATTATTATTTTAATATTATTATATATTATTATTATTATTATTATTATTATTATTACTTATTATTATTATATATATTGTTAATATTGTAAGAAATATAAAAATATGGCACACCTTATGAAATACATATGTTGAGATATATTCCTGTCAGTTATTGGTTCCAAAAAGGCTTATATATAATCTGTCTTTCAATTAGTATTATTTATTATTATTATTGTTATATATATATATTATTGGTTATTATTATTATTATATTAGTTAAAGAAGAGCTGAGATATATATTACATATATTGTATACATATATTATTAATATTATTATTATTATTATTATTATTATAAAGAGTTATTATTATTGGAGCTAGTTGTTATATATTATTACAATATTATATATATATATATTCGGTAGAATCTTTCTCCTCTAAATATTTCGTGGGAAAAGAGGTAAAACTTTGGTTTTTTAGTTTTTCCTTTGTTCTTTATCAAACAAAATGTACAAAGCGCTCTTGGTGCCAGATGCGTGTTTTTTTAAGCAATGCAAAGTGAAATAAATTATGAATATAAAAATAAATTACATTAAATGAGGTTATGATACGTTAAGTAAGGTTATGTTGAGTTACGTTAGTTTACATAGATTTAAACTTTAATATTTCTTTAATTAGCTTCTTCGCATTACAACCGTTTGAAACGACTGGCAACTTTATCTTGATGATTATTGGTTAAAAAAAAAAATACCTTTTATAGTGGAAAAATACAAAATTTTAATTAATATCCCATTTCGGTGAAAGATCCTACTGAATAGATATATATATATATATATATATATATATATATAGTTATATATATATATATATTTGGTTTTATATTTACTCAGATATATATATGTTATATATATATTATGCTATATATATATATTTTTATAAATATATTTATTATATTTATATATATATATATATATATATATATATATATATATATATATATATATATATATATATATATATATATATATATATATATATATATATATATATTATATATAAAGGTATTTTTGCTATTTTATAAAAATATATATTATTATTATTATATTATTATTATTGGTATATATATATATATATTATATATATTATATATATATTATTATTATTATTATTATTATTAGTTATTAAGTTGTTGCTGCATATATATAAGTAACTTTTTTATATATTATTGGTTATATAAAGAACAAGAGAAAAAGATATATATATATATATATATATATATATATTATTATATGTTATTATTATATATATATATATATATATATATATATATTAATTATAAAAAATTTGTAGCAATTGTTAAAAGATTCCTAATAAGTTTTCTGAATGAAATTGAGAACATCTTATAACGACTTTTAAAATAACTTAACAATCTTATTTCTTTCAATTTTATTTTAAACATTATCTAATTATTTTAAATTTTTACTTAAATTTTAAATTATGAAAAAGTTTCCAATTGTAAGGTTGCCAGGTTGCTAAACGTTTACCTTTTTGTTCTTTCATTTTTATTTTTTTTTTAAATTTTGCTTATTATTTTTAAATTATGAAAAGTTTCCAAATGTAAGGTTGCCAGGTTGCTAAGCGATTACCTTTTATTCTTTCATTTTTATTTTATTTTAAATATTATATGATTATTATAAAATTTTGCCTATTATTTTTAAATTATGAAAAGTTTCCAAATGTAAGGTTGCCAGTTTCCAGATTTCCAGGTTACCAGGTTGTC
>JABUQX010007957.1:42500-47500 GCA_015478945.1 Trachelipus rathkii
CTGGGCCTAGTACAGAAGGCCTTTGTAGGTTCCATAGGAAATTTTTGCACCATTCATTTCGATGTGAGGGCCGATATTGTCCAATGTACACCTTGATATCGCAACCCCCGGCAACTCCTCCACCCCCACAACAGAACGTCAACATTTCAAAAAATGGAAGGGCTGGTCCGTGAGGCGACTCCCGGGCCAGATGAGGGTGAATATTGGGGGGAACGACGCTTTTGTGAGTAGAGACCTTTGTGATTGTTTACCCTGTAACTTTTGTATGAATAAATCAAATTTTGGGCGGGGAAATGTTAATTTTAACTATAGTAGAAGACGTTATTATAACGATAATCATAATAACAGTAGAAATTATAGTCGTAATTATAATAATAGAAATTACAGTAATCATAGTATTGACGATTTTTATAATAATAATTGCTATGGTAACGAAAATATTAATTGTAACAATAATAATTATAATAATAATGCACGTGTCGGTTATAATAATTTCTATAATAATAATGAGCATGCTAATCTTAATGGCCATAATAGTAATAGGTATTTTAGTAATAATTGTAATTATATTAATCGTGGGTGTGATGGAAATGTTAATTATATTAATAGATTTAAATGGAGTAGAAATATCACTTGTAAGGATGATCAAGGGCAGGGGGGGATTCCTAGTAATTCACCCCCTCCCCCACAGAAGTCGCTTGTCACTGAGTCGGTAGGAGTAGAGTCATCTTCAACTTTAAATTGTAACTCAACGCATGATGAGGTTAATAACAATAATGACAATAATAATAGTAGTGATTGTAGAACTAGGAATGATAGTCGTAGTGATGGCAATAACGGTTTTGTAAGTTCTTATAATTGTATTGAAAATAATAACGCTGTGACTTTTGAAAACAATAGCTTTGTGAATGAGTCGCTGCCTCCACCGACGGAGTCAACCTATCCCCCTACCCCAGTCCCTGGGGAGAAGGCGGGAATGGAGGCGATTCTGACTTGTGAATCTATACTTATTGATAAAAATAATGATAAAAATGAATTTGTAATTAATGAAAGGGGCGAAGTTCCCTTTCTGAAAATGAATTGTATTAGTTTTAGAGATGAAGGAGGTTCTTCTTCTTCCGATAAGCATGAGGGATCATTAATTTTAAGAAATAATGCATGTGACTTGTCTGATAATGCTGTGATGGAAGTTTCTGGCAACTCTACTGAAATCGTTGCAGCTGTTAGAAATATAATTTTTGATAAACTGTATTACATTTCCGACAAAACTAGCAATGAATCCTATTTACTAGACTGTGGGAGTTGCCTCAACCTCCTGAGTGCTTCTGAATTAGATAAGGAGGGGGCCCCGATTGGCAGTGCCAGGGCCGCGAATGGGGGTTGCATGAACATTTATGATAAAAGAGTAATCAAAATTAATTTGGGGTTAGATAGACTTTACGATGTGCATGCATATGCGGCAGATATCAAATTTAATGTTCTCGGCATGCCTTTTCTCAAAAAACACGGGTTCGTTATTGACTTTAGAACCCCTTTAGGTGCCCTTATTTATTAGATCCCAGCACAAACCGTAGTATTTCTCTTAGTAATGAGGCTTTTGATTTTTCGGAGCATGTACGAAATTCTATATTCCCTCTGGCCGCTGTCTCTTTAAATATACCGCTTTGCGAATACGAATTAGTTAATAATTTAATTAGGAAGTACCAAGTATTATTCTTAAATCCTTATAAAGCACCTAATTTAAATTTAAAGAATGATCAACTCAAAAGATGGCGCTCTATTTGTACGAAGTACCGAAGAAAAGGGGGCGGGGCTTATTTTGACAGCTGTGAGAACAACTTCGTCGCTCAGTCACGACTTGATAGTAATGAAACTATAGGGGAGGGGGGAGGGGGGAGTAAGGATTGTACTATTGGAAGGGGGGATGAAGATTGCACTGTTGATGAGGGGGGAGGGGAGAGAGAAGAATGTCCTTTGAAGGAAGAAATTTTATGCGAATTGGCGGCAAATTACCCATACCATGTAAATATCAGCGGCTCGCCGATACAATTGAAGAGTAGAAGCATAGCTCCACATCTTTTTGAGAAAGCAAGGGAGGAAATTAATAAATTATTGGACGCAGGGGTCATTTCGCGGGGGAGAAGCAACTGGGGGTTTCCAACTAGCTTTTTGCCAAAGTCGGACGGAAGGGTTCGGTTGGTCGTTGATCTGAGGTTATTAAACCAAAGATCAACCTCTGACAATTTTACCCTACCCAAGATTAAGGATATTATATTGCAATTGCAACATTGCAAGTTATTAACAAGGTTAGACGTTCGGCAAGCTTACTACAACGTGCCAGTCAGCGAGGAAACAAAGAAATATTTCACTATTACTTGCCCTTTTGGTAATTACAGTTTTAACTATTTAATACAGGGACATAAGTGTTCTTCTAGTGCCTTCCAGCGTTTCATGTCAATCTTGTTTGGAGATTTAAAGAATGTTTTTGTTTATTTAGATGACATCTTAATTGCCAGTTCGACTCTTGAAGAGCATGTTGTGATGTTGGAGAAAGTTTTGGAGAGATTAAAGTATATGAAAATTTATCTGAACCCAAAAAAATGTGTGCTGGCAGTGGGAGAAACGGATTTTCTAGGGTTCAACATTAGCGAGAAGGGCGTTAGGCCTAGCAAAGAAAAGATCAATGCGGTGGTGAATGTTGCAAAACCTACAACTATCAAACAGCTTAGAGCGTTTCTCGGTCTATATAACTTCTGCCGAATCAATATAGTAGGGGCGGCTCAATTGTTGCAACCCCTAACGAAAATGTTGAAAGGAAAACCCGCCTCCAATAAAAGGATTTCCTGGGAAGTAGAAGCCGAGCGAGCGTTTCTAGAAGCTAAAGCGGCAATGGTGAGTGCCACCCTATTGTCGTTCCCTGATGAACAAACTGAGTTACTATTATACACGAAGGTTAGCGAGCTTACTATAGCCAGCGCACTTATGGGAGAAGAAAATAATCAGACAAAGATTTTCGCGCTTTACAGTACTATACTTTCTCTGAGGTGGAAGTGGCACTACCACCATTAGTTAAGGAATTATTATGCGTCAATAACAGCTTACAAAAATATGCTTACTTAATTGCCAATAAGAGAATCACTGTCTGTACTAACAACAGTGGGTTAATCACAGCTTATATGAAAAAGAGTGCCGAAAAAATTCATAATATTCGAGAGGTAAATTTATTGAATGCCATTTCAAATTTTGACGTTGAGTTTAAATTGGTCTCGAAGGCTAAAAATAAATTGGCTATAATTTTAACAGAATTGGCTAACGAAAGAGATAAGATTATAGAGGCTGGGGAGTTGCAATTGCAACTGGCTTGTATAAAAGATGGGGAGTGGGCGTGGCCAAAACAAAATACTATGGAGACGGAGTTACAACTGGAGGAGGAGTTTAGTGGACGGAATTCTCTGAATTCCGTAGTGGAAGGGTTGAGCCTTTTAAATCGCACGTTAAAGACAGACTTATATATATATAATAATAATATAATAATACAAAAATAATAATAATATATTAATAATAATAATATAATAAAAATGAATAATAATAATAATAATATATAAGAATAATGTTTAATAATATAAAATAAATAATAAATAATATAATAATATATAATAATAGAATAAAATAATAATAATATAATAATATAATAATATAATAATACTATAATAATAAAAAAAATAATAATATGAGTAATAATAATAATATAATAATAATATAATAATAATAATAAAAGCGATAGTAGTAGTAGTAGTAGTAGTAGTAGTAATAATAATAATAATAATAATAATAGTAAAAGCGATAATGGTAGTAGTATTAGTAGTAGTAGTAATAATAATAATAGTGGCAATGATAATAGTAGCGAAGCTGGTGGTGATTATGACTTTGATGATTTTGTGATAAATACTATAACTTACAGTAAAAAAGGGGGTTAAATGGAATGATGAAGAAAATTCAGGATGGGGTAGATTTCAAAGAGATAGCTATAGAACAGGAGACTGATGATTATATAAGGGACCTAATAAAGGGACTGAAAACTAGTGGATTGAAGGCCTGCCATAAGGAGTTCATCTATAGGGGCGAGGAGTTGTCTTTGGCGGTTGATATCTCTACAGGCACAGCTAGAATATTAGTACCGGAAAATCTGGTGGATGATGTCATAGAGAAAATACATAATACAAATCACTTGGGAATTAAACGGACGTTGACCATCCTGAAGGCGGATTTTGCCTTCAGATTTATGCATAGTAGAGTAAAGAAATTTGTACAGAGTTGTGATGTCTGTCAGAAAAATAAGAGCGTTAGAAGGATATCTCCAGAATTCGGCAGGTTTAAGGAAGTCTCGGAGAAGTTTGACACCCTCCATGTGGACTTATGTAAGTTTCCGTATAGTATGGGGTTCAATTATCTGCTTGTTTTTATTGATAGATTTAGTAAGTATCCCTTCGCCTACCCTCTTAGGCAGGCGACAGTCGACTCGGTGTTGAATGTGTTAGTGAGCGAAATTTTTCCGTTTTGTGGCTCAATAAAAAGACTCATCTCAGATCGAGGAAGCCAATTCACTGCCAAATTATTTAATGACGTATGTAACCTACTCGGCATAGATAAAATTTTCACCACGGCTAGCTCACCAAACGTGAATGGCCTAGTGGAAAATTTGAACCAAGCTCTCATAGTGACGCTAAGGTGTATGATTAATGATGGGGAAAATGAAGGGTTAAAATGGCCTGAAATTTTGCCTTGGGCACTGTACTGTTTGAGAATTAGTCCTTTAAATGACCAAGGGGTTACTCCCAGTGTGCTTATGTTCGGCCAGAATTTATCAGTGCCAGGAAGCTTGTTACAGAAGGAGGCACTCAGTGCCACGGTCAGTCAAAGCGCCTATTTGAAGAAATTAGTGGCCTTAATGCGTAGGCCTTTGGCACCACATGTTGTATATAAAAATAAAAATATATTTA
>JABUQX010007957.1:62500-67500 GCA_015478945.1 Trachelipus rathkii
TAATAATATAATAATAATATAATAATAATAATAATAATATAATATATATATAATAATTAATAAATAATACTAATAATATAATAATAATACATAACAGTAAGAAAATATTATAACCATTATATGAAGGCATTGGGTGACTGGAGGGAGGAGGAGGAACGGTTAGCTCTGCCTTGTTTTAGGGCAACTAAAAGGACATTGGTGCACTAACCACTTACCAATTCATTTATGCCTAAAGGTGCTCAAGCAATGCCTCGGAATCATTGTGATCGCCGCTAATGACTTTGGATCTATAGCGAAACTAAAACTAACTAATGAAACAGTCAGTAGAGAGGGGGGAGGAAGATGATGGAAGTATTTAGAAAGAGTAAATTTAAACTACTTGCTGTGACTGAAACAAAGATGAAAGGAAGTGGTGTGGGTGAAATGTCTGTACTGGCATGGAAAGGAATGAGAGGGGGATAAGGAGTTGCGATTCTGATGAATGATTTGTGGCACAGAGCTCTGGCCGATTTTGCTTGTGTAAGTACTAGAACACCGATAGTTTATTTTAAGTTTGAAAAGGATAAGGTATGTTTGGTTGTATCATATGGTCCATGCTGCAAGGGGGATGTTGGAGCAGAAGGGATATTCCTGGAACAATCTGATGGTGTTTTTAACAGGGTGAGTGGGGGCTTCAAAATAATTGTGTCAGGTGATTTGAATGATTAGATAGGTGATATAGGGATAGTTTAACAGGTGCTTTAGAGGTTGCGGAAAAAAGGAGAATAGTAACAAGGTTGATTGATTTCTGTGAGAAGAAAGACTTATGTAAGTAATTAATACATTCTTCGAACACAAGAATGTCCATAAATATATAAGAGGTGGTGTAGGTAGAGATGGTGTCGGAGTGAAGAGTATGATTGATTTTGTGTTGGTGAAGAATGTGTTGCTGAAGTATGTAACGGATGGTAAATCAGTGGAGTTGGGGATGATAATATCAGATCATTATGTTGTTTAATGTAACATTAACTTAGTGGAGGAATGGATGGAGAGGAAAGAAAAATTTAAGGATGTGGGGGAATTAGAAGTTAGAAGTTACATTAACAGAGTTATAAGAAAATTTACTGTTTGTAAGAGCACTCGCAAATATATCAGTTGAATTTGAACAAAATGAAACTGCAAATCTGGTAGCAAATGAAAGAAGCGTTTGTTAGTAGTACAAGAGAAGTACTATATGTAGGTGTGCTAAAGTAGGAAGTAAGAATGTTATCAGTGAATGATGGAATGAAGAAGTGATGCAAAAGGTAAAAAGTAAAACAGATGCATGGCTGAATGTACTATAAGCCAATGATGAGATTTCGAACGTTAGGTGTATGGAAACATGTAGGAAGAAAAAGAGGAAGACTAAAAGTTGCATGTGTAGAAGGAAAAAAAGGAGATAAATAAACATTTTGAAAGTATGATGAATGGGGACCTACAAAGTAATAGGAAACTGTTCTGAAAAGAAGTACGAAATGTTAAGGAAATGAATAATTATAATAGAATAATGAATTGGGATGATGCTTTCGTGACTGATGAAATGGACATGAGGAGAGTGTGGAGGAAACATAACATTGACAATGATGAAGGGGTTATAAAGAATGTTTGTGGGTTTGATGGTGCAAGAAGAACTAGGTATTTAGGGGATAAGGTAAATTGAAGGGAGGAGGCAATAGGTAGAGTGAGAAAGCTGAAGAATTGTAAATCAGCAGATATAGATGGAATTACTGGTGAAATGATCAAGAATGGAGGTGAGATTGTGATTGATTGGATATTTAAGTTACCAACAAAGTGTTTGTGGAGGGTATAGTTTCGGATGACTGGAGAAGAGCAGTGATGGTACCTTTGTATAGCGGTGAGGGTGATAAGGGAACTGTAGAATCTGCAGAATTAATTTATTGTGTTGTAGGGAAGATATATGATGGTGTTTTGGATGAATGTGGGCGTGGAGTTACTGAGGGATTGATTGTTAAAGATCAAACTGCATTTAGAAGTGGTAAAGAATGTGTAGATTAAATTTTTACATTGCAGCAAATGAGTGAGAAAATGAGAGTGAAGAAGAGGAAATTTTATTTTGTTTTTTATAGACTTGCAACAAGTGTATGGCAAGGCTAATAGGGAAGCTTTGTGGCAGAAGTTAGCGAAATGCTGTTGATAGTAAGCTTCTGAAAGGAATTTAAAGAATGTATGTTGATAGTGAAGCATATGTAAGGATAAAGGGAGTGGAGAGTGAATGGTTTAATATTAAGAGTGAAATGAAGCAGGAATGTGTTATGTCTTAATGACTATTTAATATGTATATGGACGGAGTGAAGAATGAATTTATGGTTGAGGTGGCAGAGGAGCGTATTAGACGGATAAAGAATGGTAAAGAGAGGATGATGCCTTACTTGTTGTACGCAGATGATTTTGTGCTGGGTGGTGAATCGGAAGAAAGATTGAGAAGATTGGTAGAGAAGTTGGCAGGGTGTAGATAAGGGAAAATGATGATGGTAGGTAAGTGGTAGGTAAGTGGTAGGTAAGGAGAGTCCGCAGTGTGAAATCATGTTAAATGGTAGGTAAATATGAAAAGTATCTGAGTTTAAATACTTGAGTTTATATGTTGATTGAAAAGTAGACGGAAGATGCTGAGTGTAGTAGGAAAGTTGTGGGTGGTACCCGGTAGGAAGGTATACCTGGTGCAATTAAATCTTTGGTGAGTGCAAGTGAACTAAGTCTTAAATGTAATTTGGAAAGGATGGATGATAATCGATTGATTTAGCGATTATATAATGGTGAGTGTGTTACCAAACGACCTGATGGGAGACGGAAGAAAAAGTGTATTGAATATGAAGAGCGTCTCAAGGAAAGAAGTGCGAATTTAGCACAAGCGAGAAGAATGGTGCAAAATAGGAGTGAATGTCGTGGTTTTGTGAGGGGGAAATGGCTGTAAGCTTGACCTAGGGGATGAACCTAGACAATGATCAGATACCACAGTGGGGGTTTGTTGCGGTAAGGGAAGAATTTCTAAGGTGGATTATGGCAGCGATGGGCACGCACTTAAGAGTATGTGAGGATGATATGCGGGGGAAGGGGGCTTTTGTAGTCGATTTGGGACATGTTTTTTACTTAGCTATTCGATTTCCGGTAAATATTATGCACCCCATTCCCAATCTGTGATGAGCGGATAGGAAGCTAATGATGATAACATTAATAATAAATAATAACGAAAGCAATAGATCATTAGTAAAAAAACCTATTTAATAATAATAATAATAATAATAATAATAATAATAATAATAATAATAATAATAATAATAATAATAATAATAATAATAATAATAATAATAATAATAATAATAATAATAATAATAATAATAATAATAATAATAATAATAATAATATTTACTACATAGGTTGTTAATTCAAATTGCTTATTTATTTGATTTAAAATCACGTATTAGAATGTCATTGATACATAATATTTTAAATATATAATGTCATTCATTATATTCATAATATTCATATCATTTACTCGAAATGTTTGGCAGGATATTGTTAAGATAGATTTTAATCTAAATGTATCTCATTATCTTGGGGTATTTTAACCATACACACACTCACACACACACCTACACACAAACACACACACACACACACCACCCACAACACACACACACACACACACACACACACACACACACACACAAACACCCTCACACAGGCAGGCGCGTATATATACTTATATATATACTATATTATATAATATATATATATTCATATTATCTATAATAAATATATTTATATATATATATATATATTATATATATATATATATATATATATATATATATAGATATATATATATATATATATATATAATTTTGTTTTCAGAATATGGATAGGGAATCTCAAACATAAAGTCGGAAGAAAAGTCAGTTCCAGATAACTTTTTCCCCTCAAAATATACTCAAAGAGAATACTACAACAAATTCCCCAAACCGAACTTCAAAGACAGTCCTCATTACATGGATACCGGAGGTGTTCTAGAAAGAAGTATGGATGTCTCCGGAGAACATTGTCTCCGACGTCTGTGTCTCCTTCATCTATGATGGGGATCGATTCTGGTAGCGTCTAATGCAAAGATGAAGCACTCTCACCGTCGACCTTCTTGGGGTGCCACCCTTACTTCTCCACTGTTCAGTCACTCAGTACCCTATGTCCTCCTTTTCGATGCCAATGCTCAAATATTGCTACCTCAAAAGAAGATCTGGAAAAAAGTATGTAGTTTATTTCTTAAGTATTTTATTTTGATTTGATAGTATAATTTCATTATAATATATAATATATATATATATATATATATATATATTATATATATTATAACTATATATAATAATATTATATATATATTATATTATATATATACTATTATATAATATATATATATATTAATATAATATGTTTTCTTAGAAATCGCAATCTTAGGATAAATAATAAATCAATTGTCATCCACATATATATTCCCATGGTTCCTCCCCTGGAATACTTTACGGGCTCTTTAAAATTCACAAAGAAAATAAAACACAATACAGCAATAATAATTCAATAATAATAATAATAATAATAATAATAATAATAATAATAATAATAATAATAATAATAATAATAATAATAATATAATAATAATTAATAATTAATAATTTAATATAATAATAATAATAATAATATAAATACCATTGGCTTAGGCACAGGACACTAAAAACATGAACAGCCCAAACAATGAAAGACTAGTCACTTAAGACCTATAAAGAAATAAAACAGAAGCAAGTGTTGAATATTTATAGTAAAAGAAAAGTTATTGAAATAATAAACATAAAAAATGTAGAAACTACAAAAAAATAAAATGATAAAATGGTAAAATAAAAAATATAAAATATAAAATAATTAAAATTAATAACTGGATTACAAAAACAAATTATCCTATTAAATAACAGTAATGC
>JABUQX010007957.1:75000-85693 GCA_015478945.1 Trachelipus rathkii
TCAGACATTTAATCTGTTGCACGTCATTTCTTTCTGAGAAAATTAAAAATAAAAGCCTGTAAAGATGTACACTTTCATTGACAAATAAAAGCAACATAAAAACAGGAACTATCTATAATTTATAGCTTAGAAGAATTTCGTTCTATGTCTGGAGCCATAGCTTTATTAGATTTCATTACAGAAAATCACTTGGAAAGCCACTTTTAGTAAAAGTGTGAAACTATTGAAAGTTTCAATAACCATTCCGATGACAACGTCCTAAGTAGAAGCGCTGTTTTTCTTATTTAAAAGAGTAAACCTTTCTTAGGAAACAACATGAGGCAAGAAAGACTTTCCGCCTTACCAATGCTTTCGATCGAGAAAGACTTTATTATGGGCATACAAGATTTTATTAATAAAGTGATTGATAAATTTGGTCAATCAAAAGATAAAGAAGACGCGGACTTTCTTTATTTTTAAATAAAATGTCAAGAAATTTACACCTCAACTTTTTTAAATTTATGTGTAAAAATTCTTTAATTTTCTCAGATTATGCTTTACGTCCATCCAATGCTCTTTAATTTTAGAAACACCAACACGCACTTCACGCGCACAAAACCGCACACACACCCACACACACACAACACACACACAAATAGATATATATATATATATATATATATATATTATATATATATATATAATACTATAATTAGTATATATATTATAATATATAATTATATATATATATATATATAATATATAATATATTAAGTATATATATGTGTGTGTGTCGTGTGTGTGTGTGAGTAAAATGCAAAATACAACTACCAATATTTTTTAGACGAGCCGCGCCTGACTCCTATATAAATAATATATAATATATATAATATATATATTTATATAGAATATATATACTATATAGTATATATAATATTATATATAGTACTAATATATACGTAATATATATATTTATATATTATTATAAATATATATATATATTATATTAGTATATATATTTATTATAATATTATTAATATAGCTATTATATATATATATAATACTATATATATATATATATATATATATATATATATATTTATGTATGTAAATATAATATATATATATACTACAATCATAGTTAATATATATAATATAATAATAATAAATCAACTCAATAATAATCATAATAATAATCAATTAATAATAATAATAATAGAATATAAATAATAATAATAAAATAATAATAATAAGATTCTCAATCTATGAATTATTTACAGTTAACTGCTTATTCACCTCAATCCCAATATACATTATGATATTGATTTGAAATGATCTTTTTTTATTGACAATTTTATTCTCAAAGCATTCGGATAATTTACCTAATTATATATATAATTTATATACAATATTAAAACTCTTTGAAAAAATGCTGAATATGTTTAACTTAGTGACCTATTATACGGTAATTAATAAAGTTATTAGCAAAACAGTAGAAGAATTATAAAATAAGTATTAGTTGGAATTAAAATTATTTTTGAAAATTATTATTTTTTCATGACTCTCTCTTCTCTCTCTCTCTTCTCTCTTCTCTCTCTCTCTCCTCTCTCTCTCTCTCTCTCTCCTCTCTCTCTTCTTCTCTCTCTCTCTCTCCTCCTCTCTCTCTCTCTCTCCTCTCTCTCTTTCTCTCCTCTCTCTCTCTCCTCTCTCTAATACACTCATCATTTTTCTCGGCATCACACAAAAGCATCCTTCAGATATGGCCTTAATTTCATAAACGCTTACAAACAATATTTTCCATAAGATACACCAACCAAATACGAACATTTCAACCCTAACACAAATCCAAACAACCAATAACATAACATAAAACATACCCATACACAACTAACTAACACCAAGTCCAACAAAAAAAAAAACATACTAAAATACAATAATATTTATACTATATTATTATATATATTATATATAATATATATATATATATATATTATAATATATAATATATATATATATATATATATATATATATATATATATTATATATATATCATCGTATATTATATATATAATATATATATTATATATATATATATATATATTATATATATATATATATTTATATATATATATTATAATACATAGTATAAAGATATATATATATAATGAATATATAAATTAATATAATGATAATGATAATATATATAATATATTAATGTAATTCAATTAAGAACTCGTTTCCCAAAAAATTTGTAACTAAATAAACTAATTTTCAAATTCCTTTGCTACTAACTGCTTTTTCGGAAAAGAAGCAGCTATGCTGGCAGTATCGAACACAGCCACAGGTACAACAGGCAGCGAAATCTCCTACTTTCAAAAAGGCGCAAAAGGAAGTCGGATAGAGGGAAGCTGCGGCGGCGCGGCGGCGGCGGTGCGGCTACGGCGAAGACAAACATGGTAGTTACGCTACGCCACACACTTAATCTGTAACGCCATCTGCATCCAAAAATAGGCTTCTTGCTCGATTTGCCAAATACTACTGAATTTGATCGCGCACAAATCGTGTACATATGGAAGAGCAAACTTAATACGAGGTGTCCATTTCCTTTTACCTTTTGAAAGTTGGGATGGTTGGATTCAGTTCAAACTCTCTCCGGAGTATTATATTTATGAAAAATAATTGTGCAATTTTGATGACAAGTCAATTCAAGGTCTTTTGACCAAATAAACCAAGAAGGTAAAATAACATATATATATCTATCTGTGACACTAATTACCTCACTATATATATATATATATATCCTATTATATAATATTATATAATACTATATTATATAATATATATTATATACACAAGTTATTACTAAGTTCTACCTACCTACATCATTTTATTATATCTAGACAGGTGAATTCATGAAAGCGTGATATTCTTATAGATAAATATGTCAAAAAGCAGCTCACTTCAATATATATATTAAGTCTTTATAGTACGTATATATAATAAGGCCCTTTTACTTAACTACCCCCCAATCGAGCTTATATTTTATATATATAAAATATATATATATAAGTATATATATATATATATATATATATATATATATATAATATATAGGGTATATATATACTACTCACGTACAATAGTGTACCTATCAAGGCAAAAAGTATAGCATATATCTGGGTACTAAGTGACATATATGTAGTAAGATATGTATTGTGAGAGAAACAAATTATTAAAAAATATAACAGTGATATTATAAGTTTGTGAGTGGAGATGATCATGTATATCTTATTATTCCGATTTAGTAAGTGATATACGTCATACCACATGATAAGATAGCTGAGGTTATGATATATTATACTAGAAGTAATACTTTATATATACAGAGATATAAGGATTATAGCTGTATGAATATAACATATATTATAGGTCAAGTTGTTAGTTACCATAAGTAAAATCGATAATAGTAGACTACGACGTAATCCTCAGTACATCTTAGTAGTGTATAGTGTTTAATTTAATCAAGTCTGTATTAATACTACTATAGATCTAGTTTGTAGAGTATTCATATATATAATATTACCATGCAAATATGACTTATTACAAAAATGGTACTTATCGTATTCTAACACAAACATAAACACATACAGTTATACTATGAAGTAAATAAATATCCAACAATTAATTCATAGTATTTTTAGTGTATACATTTGATAATAATAATATCGCGCACGAATCCTAACACTGTGCAGGATATGTTGGAGGACGGAATCCTGGTAAGATTCCAGGAGTTATTGAAAATGCTGGAATCTGAAATCTATATTATTTAAGTTTATTTTTGAGATCAGGAATCTAGGTGTTTTTAACCGTAGATTTTTTATTTCCGGAGTCCGGAGCCTGAGTCGGGATGACACATCGAAACGAAGACGCGTTCGATGCGTTTTCACCGCAAGTTCCCGCGTTTTTCAAGATTTCAAGCGTTTTTAACGCTTGAAGTGCGTCAAAATGGGGTTTTCGAAGGTCGGTGAGTCGCTTGTTTCGTTAGTTTCTGGAACCGTCAAACATCAATGAGCCAGGAACAATCGATTGAAAGTTTTGCTCAAGGTCATAGATTGTTGCGATCTATTGAGAAGTGATCTATATCTATGGGTTTATTGTTGTGTAGCAGGGAACCCGATATGGATAATGATAAGATTATATCGCTCTTTTAAGAGAACAGCGAGCGAGGAACTCATACTCCAGAAGTTAGAAGTGACGAACATCGACTTATTGGAAATGTATCAGCTCAAGTTACAGATACTGAGATTTCGTGGGTCTTGATATAGGACGATGATGTCTATCTACTGGGTTTTTGGATTTTACCCGGCCCATCTGCCATCCTCTCAGAAGCGTTCTCTCATGAGCAGGAGATTTATAAGGCTAAGATAAAGGAATCAGTGGAATAATACCTATAGGTTCATATGACCGACATTTGACTTACGAGTTGTGAAAGTCGTATAGAGTACGTTCAGACTTTTAAGAAGGCCCATTGTGAGGCACATCTATGGTTTTTTTTGGATCAGGGAAGCCCGTTGGATTCATGCAGAGCTGAGGCGTTATGAAGCAATGGAAAAATCATATAAGTCAAATCCGACATGACTTTGATTGAAATTCGTAGTTCGTCAGAGTTTGAGCGTTTAAGAGTGACTCGATACTAGTGAGGGTTTTTTGGTCAGGGAAGTACGCGTTATAGGTATATTCTCGTATAGGAGTGTTTGAATACACTCAGTGTAATAAGTCTCAAGAGTCAAAAGAGCGCGACTGAGCTTGCAAATTGGAGATTCACCACGTCAAGTCGTAGATGTTTGAGGTACAAGTGTCAAACGAATATCTAATGGCTCATATATTCGCGCGTCAGGAAACCGTTATGAAGCTGTACTGTGCTGTGAGAAACAGATTCATAGTCTCAATAATTGCCCACATTACCTTGATTGGAATTTACCGAATACCAAGTCAGTCTCACTCATATTTAGAGTACAGATGTATGGCAGAGATAAAAAGAGGTATAAATATAAAAAAGATCGGGGAAAGTCAGCATTCTTGAGGTTAGTGAGACAGAAAAAAGCAAGTGAGTCCGAATGACGAAAAATACACCTTGGACATTAGCTCTGAAAGTGTGTTAAAGATGTTATTGTTACTTTATATATTGGTCATAAATATTAAGTATTTTCCTAAGATGCCTTGTATGAACTAAGTCTTATAAAACCATAGCGTACATTTAGGTATAAAACTAGAGTTTTAGACAGGCCCTATGCAATATATCCTTAAGTAGACCCCACACTATTATTCATTACACCACTAAAAATTTAGTGAGTTCTTAGTTGATTGTCTTCTTCAAACTCGGCATGAACTACTCAAACTCCACTCATAAGGCAGAAAATAAAGCGCTCATTTGTCCGAAAAAGACGGATACGTCTACGCCCACTCACGAACATGTTGCTGCGACAAAATTTAATGCAAGTTATTTATTAAGACAAAGACCGTTAGGATCTAATGTTAATAGATCTTTGGGAGAAGTATTCAGAGAGGATTCAAATATGAATCGGGTTTTGAATCAGAGGAATTGACAACGGCTACGGTACTGATGCCAAGATCTGTGGCGCCTAGCTAGTATAACAATTATCAGATTTTAATAATAACTCATAATAATGTGTATTCATCTGGTTTACCACACAGATTATTTGCTATCAGTGAACATATTGTCAACTCTGCCTTTAGCAGTCCAACAAGATATTCGTCTTTGCTAAATGTGTCAGACTGAACATTTTATTTCGAAATCTCATTTTTCCTTATAAAATAAATATAAATAATAATAATAATGTTTGAAAATTTCTAAATTAAAACAAATTAGAATATTGGTTGCTATTTTTTTATGTTGTATTTTGATTAAATAATTAGTATTATGATAATAATCATAATTTTATAATTTTTTTTTTTTTTTTTTTTTTTTTTTTTTAGTTTTTTCAAACAAATTTTTATTTTTACATTTTTACTTTGTTTAAATTTTATTTTTTATCTTTTATTAAAGTTACTTACTTATATACTTATTATATAATTTTTATATTAAATTTTTTCAAACTTTATTTTTATTTAATAAAATTTAATTGCATTTAAATTTCTATAATTTTTAAGTTTTAATATTAAACTTATTTTTTTTTTTATTTTCCCTAAAAAAGTTAATATATTTTTATTTGTTTTATTTAGATTATTTTGTGCGTTGTACTTTACTCTTAAATAATTTTTCTTTCTTTATTTGTCACTATAAATTATTTTATTTATGTTTCTAACTATAAAAAAATTTCACCTTTGTATTACAATCCCCATTAAAAAATGTGAAAAGCAGTAAATCACCGCTAAATCTCAGTAAATCAAACTACCACTCGGGCCAATCCACTACCTGCATACCCTTACTCTCAGGATCTATTTAACTCTAATTAGCACTATTGGAACTCATTTAATCTCATTGATTCAAGTCATATATCTTAGTCCCTAATATATTATATATTAACATGTACACAAAAACCTATTAATTATATTTTTAGTTTTGTTTTTTATTGAAATATTTTGTTTTACTAAATAAAAATTATTCTAGTTTATAATAGTTTTTATATATATATATTAATCTTGAACATAATTTTCCCCTTAAACAACTTTCAACATTAAAATCAGTTAAATTACAGTAATAAATAACTGCCCTCATAATACCTCCTACCCATTCCATGATCTATTGATCATATTGATATGATCTATATTGATCTATTGATCTATTTGATTCAAGTCATATTTTGTGTATCATATATATATAACATTATAACAAAATTTTATTTATTTTATATATATATTGTATTTTGTTTTTTTTTTAAACATATTTATGTTTTTTATACTAAAAAATTTATTTCTTTTATGTTTATGTTACTTTTAAACAAATATATATATTATCTTTTGTTTTTAGTACCTAGCCATGTCATAAACGCAGATCAACAGCAAGTGTACCAAATACAGTAAATAGTCATGTGAGTACTCAAAACTATGCTCCCTATCGCGAGATATCTCCACGTCACCCCTTTCATCTAGTGATATATGAATCTAAATTGAAATTCTGATATCTTTATTCTACAATATGATCTATGATATCTAAGTGCATTTTGTATAACATAACACAAAACTATTTATTTAATTTAATTTGTTTTGTTCTTTAAACTTTCGTTTTTACTAAAATAATAATTTTAATTCCTTTTATATGTTTAATTAAATCTTTAATATAAAATAATTTGAGCTAAATTTACATACCATTATATAATGCATTAAATACTCTCCAGTTAAAACTCACGTAAATCTAAACTACACTCCATACTCTATCATGACCTCTATTCTCTGTGATTCTATATTTAGATCTATGATCTAATTGTATCTATTGAGTATCAATCTAATAATTTTGTATAAATCATTAATCATACATACTTTTATTTTAATATTTGGTTTTATTTATCTTATAAAATATTTTATGTATTTTTTAACTAAATAATTATTTTTTTATGTTATGTTAAAATTTATAATAAAATTAAATTTACATGTAATAATTAATTACCTTGTATATTTTATTTAGTTAATATGTCTTATCTAAATTAATCAATAAATCAAAACTGCCCTCCTTACCCTTCTACACTCCATCTAGTGATCTGAAGTTGATCATTATTTAAATCTAATTGATCTGTCGATCAAAATTGACTCAATTAGAATTGTTGATCGCTTAGAATACAGTGTAAAGGCATTTACCATAACTATTCTTTTAATGCTTTTACTCTTACACACAAAAACTATTGTGTACGTTTAATAATTTATATTCTTTTTTTCTTTTAACTTTTCGTTTTTACTATTAAGTTTTTTTACTAAAAAATTTATTCCTATTATGTTTATAACTTTGGTGTGTTGTCAAATAACTTAAAAAAAATTCGCATATTTTACATCACTGTTAAGCAGTAAACAGAAATTAGTTCAGTACATAGCCATAACTGCCCCTCCATACTCTACCCTATCACTTTCTAAATACTCTATTCTTGACCCCACTAATTTGAAACATATGTATTGAAGGAATCATATGATTGATCTAAGAAACATACAGACAAAGCGTTTTGTTATTTATTATTTGCTATATCTTCATTTCTAAAACATTTGTTAAATTTACTACATACAAAGTTTATTTACTTTTATGGCTGTAATATATTAACTATATATATCAGCTTTACTTTACATACCTCAATTATATAAAGCAGTAATTCAGTAAATCACAGTAATCAAACTGCATTCATACCCTCAAATATATCCCTTCTAATGATCTATGATATTCTATGATTGAAGGGATATTTTGTACATACATAACAGAAAACTTAAATTTTTTAATTATTTGTTTGTTTTCACTTTAACTTATTAGTTTTTACTCAACTTACGAAGATATAGGGGTAGGTGTTTATATAATCTGTAAACAAATAATTTTCAAAAAGAACTATACGTACCTTATATATAGTTAATTAATCATTCACGTAATTTTATCATTTCGTTTTATAAATTCATAATTGCCCCTATAATCCTATATACCTCTTCATGTGACTATCATCTACTTTAATAGAAATTGAATACTATCTTACCTTTTGATTCATAGTCTTCCCATTTTGTTAGTTCAGCTTATATAACATATACATCATAACTTTTATTATTTAATTATTTGTTTTGTTTTTTTTGTATCCGATTATGTTATGTTACATAGTAAATAACAAAAATTCTGCTTTTATTAATTTGCCCTTTTAAAAATTGGTACTTATTTCACTTATACAAAATATATCAATCTATCTGAGAATTATAAATTGTAACATTTAATTTTTTATTCCTTATTATGAATGACTATTGATCTAATATTACTACGTACTTGATCTATTTGCATTCAAGTATTCCAATATTTTGATACTTACTATAAGACCTATTTTGCTCAAATTACATTTATTTGGCTATTATATTTTGTATTTGTATTTTGTATTTCGATAAGGTAATAATTAATTTAAATAATAAAGCCTATTTTTTATTTTCGTTGGTGTCTATGCCAATATGTTTCTGTTTTATCTAAATAATAATTTTTTTAAGATGCATCATCTTTCCATTGAAACTTCAAATATAATTTCTACGACACAAAAATAATGACTTTCACTGTTTGACATACACGTCCAAGCAATGCTGCCTTCAGGAAATAATGTCTTTTCAAACTTCAAAATCTAATCCTCTTTTGTTTCATTTCCGAATCGTACTAAATCTATTCTATGTTATACTAAAACTCCTTTCTTCCTAAAAATTGCAATAATCTTTCTTGTTTTTAATCCATATGCTCAGTCTTGCACTTTGCAAAAAATGTCGACTCCAACTTTGTTTCTTCTTCTTCTTTTCATCATCTTTTATCTAACTAAGCTGCCATGAGCTTTACCGCCCACTAAAGCTGACCGTTCAAATCTTTGTTTTTAATTATACTTTAGACGACTCCATCTCCACCCCTCATCTTATTCATTCCTAACATTATAATTTCTTTTTAAAATGTGATTTCTTTACTCTCGAGGGTTAACATAAAGAGGCGTATTGTCTTAAGGGTAACCCTTCAGTTGTCCCAAAATTTTGTGATTCCGAATTTGCACTTTGTCTTGGTAAACTATTTATCAACTCCAACCTTTTCTGTTTGCTGGTAGTATGCGATCATTTAACCTGAGCCGAAGAAGGTTGGGACCCACTCAGCTATCTAACTATAGTAATATTGTTTTAACCAGTATTTTTCGACGTTTTTGGACATCATTATGAGGACAATTTAGAAACATTTTAAATTTTCTAATCATATATCATATGTGAATTCCCGGAGGGAAAACTCTACTGGGGATATTCTTTATTTTCTTTCCGTCTCTTCTATCTTAGTTTTTTTTACATTCAGCTAATCTTTGCTATTGTGCTGAGGATATTGAAAGCTTTCAATTAGACTGGAGCTAATCATCGATTTCTAAACTCCACCTCTTTAGAAATTTATCTATCTCTGCGAAACCTTTTCACTGATTTACATTTAAGAAATTCTGCAGCAGAATTTGCAGACGAACATCGTCTATACTTTAAATATGTCATAGATTTAGTTACTCAAGATTATGTTCTATACTCATCTAGTTTTTACTTTTCATTAATTCCCTTCACTCACGTAATTCTTTGCCAAAGTCTCCATCTTCATTGTTCCTTTCATTTTGAGAGGCATCCCAGCAGCCAACTGGGATAATTGAAGCTGCGAAGGTGCTCTTGAAGTAATTGACCTTTGACCTTTTTCGTATTTTTAACTAGAGCAAGGAAAACACTGTCGCTTTCGATTTATCAAAACGTCAGTTCACACATCTTTAAAGTCGACAAATCCTTCCATTATTATTATCTTTGAAATCACACAACTCAAGCCTTCATTTGGCTTTAATATTTTTGGTGTTTCTTTTTCGTGTGAACTTTTTTTGGGAGGTATCACATTGTTTTTTCAATGCGCAAGCATCCAAGAGTGTTGGGGTTTTGAGTGCCTTCGAATCATATCAAAAATCCCCAGGTTTCTTACTTTAATTTATATATATATATATATATATATATATATATATATATATATATATATATATATGCTCT
>JABUQX010007958.1:0-22500 GCA_015478945.1 Trachelipus rathkii
GAGAGAGAATGAGACTAAATAAATACACTATAATAAATATACTATTCTGTCTAATTAAAGGATCGTTCTATAATTCTTAAATTAAAATAGGGCTTATATAATATATAATATATATAATAATATTTATATAATATATATTATAATATATAAAATATATTAATTAATATGATCATATTATATATTATATTATATATATAATATATATATATATATATATATATATTATATATTAAATTATATATTAATATAATATATTATTAAATATATAATCACATTATAATGTCAAAATGCATGGCATACAATGATACATTTGTCTCAGTGGGGAGCTACCCGTACCAGTGAGACTGAAAAAAAAAATGAAATTAAAGAATGAGATTAATTTCCCGGATTAATGCATATCAAAAGGAGAGCCATGAACTTTTTAAGTCCATTTATACGGTGAGATTACTTTTTATACATTTTTCTTTCAATAATCATTTCAATCATTTATTTCAAGTATCAGCATGTTTGTTTAATATAGGCATTATTTTTTTTGTTATTTGAGTTATTTTTTTTGTAAATATGATTTTATTATATTTTGTAATTTTTATTTTTGTTTAATATTTATAGTTATATAATATAATAATATGAGAGTAGTAAACAAACGGGATATATTGGATATACGTACGTAAAAATGGTAATGAAGTCACCGTGAACCTTTCTATATTACCTTAGCGGCTATAATTTTTTGAGCTCGAAAAAATGTTTAAACTCACCTAGGCCTTGTGAACTCACTTTAATTCAGGGCCTTTACCTTTTATGGGTCATTGAACCTTTATTTTCGATACATAAACCCTTGAGTACTTCCATATGAGGGTCATTTTTGGCCCCGGTATTATTTTCTTGGCTCACTAAACCTAAAATTTATATTTATTGAGGTGACCACATACTACCTAAATATTTTGCAAACTTTACGAAGAAAGGTTTGCAGCCAATATATATATATATATAAATCACGTTGTCGTAAAGCAACTCAATGTCTCTTGTGTTTAAATTTAGCCATATATATATCACTAATATATATATATATATATATATATATATATATATATATATATAATATAACAGTATAGACTATATATATATATACTATATATATATATATATATATATATTATACTATATATATATATATATATATATATATATATATATATATATGAAGTAAAAGATTGCAATTCTTTGCTCCAGTGTTTTTAATAAATGTCTGAGAAAACAAAAGCTATAAGGAATAAACGTTTATCATTTTTTTCTCACTTACAAGATACACCTCTTTCTGTTGTTATTATTAGCCGGGCCACTCACCTCTAACCTATGTTTATTTAACCGACCTATTGAGGTCCCATTATTTTGCCCCGGTATTTTGACTTTTCATTTAGGGGCTTAAGCCCCTCACTTTTTTGCCCATTGTCTTACACATTTATTTTAGTCTTTCCCCTTTGCTCCATAGCTGCATAGATCTTAGGTCATTTTGAGCATCACCACTCATTTTTTGTCTCCTCAGTTCATTGGGTTCAACTTTATGTACACCCCACGGTATTTTTTTCCTTCTTTATAGGGGCCTTAAGCCCTTTATTGATGTCTCTGTTGTTTAGATCACATGATATCATTATCGGCCTTCCACCTTTGAGCTGAATATAATGGGTCACTTTGACCTACTAACGCTTTTGTTTGAGTGCACACTCGTGGCCCACCCTCAGTATGCACATTATCGTTCACCTTCACTTGAGAGTCATGTATGAGATCATCCTCTTGACAACCTACCTCACGCACACACCCACCACACCACACCATAATATCTGGCCGGAGCCGACAATACCGGCCTAGAAAAATGCTCCGGCAGAAGCGGATACCCGGCCCCGCACCTAGACCGCGCCAAGCACGCGACTTCACACTACACCTCATCTTACACTCTCTTCCGCCACGTCTTACCTAATCACCATGTCTCAAATTACGTATCATAAGACTTAATAAGGTCATACTACATTCTAACTAATCACTTCATTTTATCCTTCACCTCACATATATATGAGAGTCCATTCATTTTACTTCATTTTTAACCACCATAACGTATGAAGCCTACATACACGTAACTTACATTCTCACTTATGGGTCTTCCATGGGTTCCTTTGCTGCGCCACATAACAGTACATAATCTTTAATTGGCCAATCAGCTCAATAAGTTTCATATCGGGCAAGCTATTTTCTCGGACAACATCGTATCTTCACCACAGCATCTTGGTTGCATAGTGCACTATATGCTTATCAGTCTATACATACTCTTCGAGATTGGTCCTTAGCTGGAGCTTTTATTCAATAGGGACCGTTGTGCTTCTCATATCATATTTCTCATGAGTCGACGCTCACTTTATCGAGCTCCCACATTCTACATAAGCTGGTTAAAGAGGTTAATAGAGATGTATGTGATCTTTCTCTAAATCAAGTCGTCTCCTATGAGTATTAGATGAGTAGCCTGATACTGGGATATTTTTTTGCCAGCTTTACATTTGTTTGTAGGGTCTCTCAAAGCGTGTGTTATGTGGTACGTATATTATTTTGGGGGCCTCTCCTGGGCTCATAAGAGTTATGGAGATAGTTGCCATGAGTGCCCATCGCATTCCATGATCAATTTTCACGTGGAGTGTTGTGGTGCCCTATCTTATTTAATGTGTCTCTTAATTATTTGTGAGTGGTATGTTGCAGCCAGCATAAGATGTTTAGATACACTGAGAGGTGCCACTTTTTTTTCTAGGCCTTGTCTTCTCATATAGCCTAAACAGGACGCCTTAGATGGTCCCTTTAATTTATACCTGTGTGCGAGATCTAAGCCCGACTTAGTGCTTTATTATTTTAGTATCAACATTATCTCGTGAATGCTAATATACTTTCTAATGATAGCAATATAGTCACTTCCTTACCTTATCTGCATGCTTTTAACCCGAGATTAAGTGTAAAATTTTTTATAAGACAATTAATATACATTGAACAGAATTATATTCTAAACACCTTATCCGAAAACATTGAAAGACCCAGATGATGCCTGCGTGCATACGGTTCACTCTTGTGTGAGTCCCAGTTCACGGAGCTTTTGTAGGACTCATTGAATCGTGCCCTCTGGAGCTGATGTCGCGGAAACCGCCGCCGACTAGTGCGCCCGTTTCAAAGGTTGTATAAATATTTTAATTTATTCCACGCCCGCCGCGTGCGCCCGCAGAACTGCTAATCCACGATTATTCCGTGCGAGAGAAGGACTCACAGAGCTGGGAAGCAAGCTGGATTTACCTATGCCTGTGGGACAGTTGAGACAGTAAAAATCACTGTGTCTCGGTGTTTACTCTCATTAAGAGAGGTCACAGTAATCCAACTTGCGCAGAGACGCTTTACTTAATTCTACTTGTAAAACATACTTAACCCCAATAATTTGCTGTGACATGACATGTGGACATATTTTAGCTACAATCTAACTGTAAAGATATCTCTATTTCAACATAGCATTTATCGTGTCTTGTTCCATTATACTTCGTCATTCCATTTTTCTAACTCCACAATTGTACGAATTTCTATATTATTATATATACATACATAATATAATATACACTTGTAAGGCACCGTCATACTCTCTTTATATCCATCAAGTGAGCCTGTTATTAACCCTCACTCGGGACTATATGCTTTGTTTACTGCTTTATGCTTTAAACTCTCTGCTTTACTGCTTTTACTCATATTTCAATGTTTTACTGGCTTTAACTCAATGTTTTACTGGGCTTTAACTCACCTGTTTTTAACTCTTTTAACTCATAATATTTATTAACATTACATACCTTTAAAGCCAGTAATCAGTAAATCAATAGAGGTGTTACCCCGCAACAAAGAGATTAGTGATCTGCTTTACCTGCTTTAACTGTTCTGGCTTTACTGCTTTAACTTTCTGCTTTACTGCGTTAACTTTCTGGGATTAGTATGCTCTGGTTTTACTGCTTTAACTCATGAACTCACACAATATATTTCTTTAGTATTTTTTTATTTTTCTTTTATTACTTTTTATTTATTATTTCTCTTTTTAATTTTGTTTTAATACTTTGTTTTATTTTTAATTTGTAATGTAGGAATAAAAAACACAGAGTTTCTGTTATATAAACATTTTTATTTTAATTAATCTAATTGTAACGAAATTTATAAAAGGGTAATTGACTAATAGTTTTGGGGGTAGTAAAATCGCATTTTTTTTCATTTTAAAGCATTTATTACATAATTAGAAACTACACAAAAAACAAAGCAATAATTCATTCTGAGAGACATAAACATTATTTTTTTTTTTCTTCATATTTTTTTTATCTTAGTTAGTAAATATATAATATATATACTATAAAGAAGCAAAACATATCTCTAATATGACACACAAAATGCTCAAATGAGGAGTGTCCACGCATATACTGCATAGGGTTTGATCTAAAGGAAATGTACATGTATTTTTCGTTTACCAGACAAGCGCTATATTATAAGATAAATATTTGACAGATGAGTGGAGGATGAATTAAATAATTAAATTATCTATAAATATGAAGTAATATTTTAACGAGTTCTAAAACGAAGCATTCAATTATGTGAACAGTCATTAGTTTTTTTGTGGCCTCTATATATATATTCTCAAAAACACCTATATGTCCTCGATTGAGGTCGATGTGACTTGGGCAATGCATGGGAATATACGAAGCAGGTATCCTGCTCCAACTTTAACAGAGTTTATTTCGTTAATAGCGAACACACCTAAAAAAGCGATGTTCATTTTTAAACACCATTTTTATTCTGTACCCTACTCTTCATTTTCTATATTCAATACATGGCGACAAACACACGGCACCTTGCGTACTCGGTCAATCTCATCTAAGTTTTAGAGATGACTCACAAGACACTAGAACCCACTAACAATGCGGTGATTTGAGGTGATTGTGAGACTTCCGAAAACCAATAGATGTGCGTTTGATGCTAAGTTCCACATTTCCAAATGTTTAATACATGATAGGCGTAAAACATGTCGTATAAAGTCTGTTAAAGCGTCTGTCAGTTATCAGTATCATAAGGCGCACATAATGTTTTGCACTTATTCTTCCGAGCGCCGTGTCTATCCAAGGATTTAAGCCTTGTCACTGGCGGTTAGTGCAGTTTCGATACGAGTCGACATTAGCAGCTAATTCGCATTTAAGTCGTAAAAAAGGGCCGGCGTACAGAGAGATAGGTTCCGTTGTCATCGAAACAGTCTCTACGATGAAATACTCTACGCTACCGTAGAAGTTATGGAATCCATCCACATTTTGATAATACCTGAAGCGAATAACCAAATGTTTCTCCCATTAAAATGTGCCGCAAGGTGTCAAATTTTTAGGTGAATCTATTTATATAATGTTTACATAAATTTTCTCGGTTACTTTTAGTTAGTACAAGCTCTCTTTTATCGGCATTCTCTGATATACACTACATTATGTAACATATCGCATATTCTGTGGGTAAAAATTAATTTTCCCGGGTTCACAAAATTACGGTACGGTAGAGGTATCGTTTCCGTACACACCGCTTAAATAACATTCTGATGTGACACCACTATAAATAATCTTGGGTTTCCCATCGGCACCTCCGTATATAGATTGAGGGAGTATAATTTGTGGTATATCAAAGAGCCCGAAATTTTCAAAATTTTCCAAGCTACGCATAGAAGTGAAGAGAGTGTGATAAATTTCATCTCTATAGTTCTACATAGTTATAGAGATGAATGATGTTCTGTAAACTTAGTATTTTGTAATAGCCAGTTCAGAGACATAACAGCTTAACAGCTATGGCTATTACTTATTTGATTCCGTTAAGAAGACAAGTCTTTAGTGCAATGTCGAAAGTGAGAGAAGTAGAGACTGAAATTTTCTATGTTACTACGAGTGAGATAGGTAAGATGAATTGAGTCTTCTCTCTGTGAGAGAACGGATTACTAAAAACCTATATTATATAACTATTCGACCCCGGTCAAAAAGATTCAATAAAGTCATTATTTGACTTATTTTGTCCGTTCTATATGTGGAGCTTCATATACGTTTTGATATCTGTGCGTTATAAAATCTTAAAAGCAATCGGAGTAGTGAGACGAGAGTTCGTTGCATAGGCGTCGTCCTGAAGAACTAACAATTTGCTGTTTATTACTCTCTATATCTAGATATTAGATATTAATTAAAAAGTTGGTCGAATTGTGAGCGGTACCTTAAGTAAGTCCAGATAGATGATATTATCTAGGATTTCAGAGCGCCGCAGGGGTGCATGCGAATGCATATTCAGAAAACATATTTTTGATTCCTAGTTACTACACTAAATGCGAAATTGGAGACATTCCAATATCACCCCGACACTGAAACGACATTCGTATCTCAACTTCACAAGAGAGATCATCGCGGTTTAATCTTTCCGTTTTACACTTTATAAAACACTCGAGATTAAGAGAGGGAATCTAAAAAAGTACGCATCAAGCAAAAGTACCATCTTGGAATTTTTCGTTACGCCCTAGAGGAACATCCTGTGTTTGGTTTAAATACATGAATCTTTAGCATGGAAGGAAGGCTCGGGAGGATAACTATTGTAATTACGCGTTTGTCTAAATCCGCTTAAAATTTGGCTTGTTGTTAAAGGGTTCATTTTTGTGAGGAAGATGATACAGAGTTAAAGTCCTTAACACACAAATCAGCTGACTCACATAAAGGGGAGGTGGAAAGTCCCATATACTATTGGGCAATTGCTGGCGAATTCCTCCAGGGTGATTAAAAGGACATGATATTTTGTCTATATGAAAACCTTACTTATATACACAGCTCGTATAAATAAATTGTTATCGAGTTATAAGAATTAACATATCTGAGCGAATACCATCTGTCAATATATCCCAATATAAATATTCTTTGTGTATAGAGTATTATCTATTCGCTAGAGAGGAGCATAACCTAACTTCGTAGCTTAGTACACGGTACAAATTGCTTATATAGCGGCCCGTTCGTCACTTTGGTACGTAGATACATTTTGCGCGGTGGTCTCTAGAAATTTTACGCGCCGGCGCCATGAGCATATTCGCAAATTGGAAACATCGGGCAAATGGGTTTCGCGATTAACGGGGTTGTACGTCGAGAGCGCTTGAGATTTCAATACATGTATCCAGACGACGCACAAATAAATACTTGAATGTAGTATTCATGCACTGTTTTATCTAATAGTAATGCTTTTTTAACCACACCTAAATAATAAAAGTGCGATACTTTCTCACGTACACTTCTTCCGGACACTAATAATAAGAGTATCTTGGAGGTGGCCACCCTTACACTAGCTTGGCGAAAATTCCTCACAAAAGGCCAACACACGTCACTCAGCCTGTTAATCTATTGAGATATAAACAGCTGAATGTAGCCGCATATTTATTAATCCATTTATTACAAGAGTTGGATCTTCCTTCTAGCACCATCCTTTACACTAGAGAGGTGTAGAGTAATAGATATTAATGAAATGATGAAATCTCAGTATTTGACTACATACTCTACTTATCAGATATATCCAATATGCTGTGAGACTGAGACAATTCGTGAGTTTTTTCCTAAATAGAGTAACTTGCCAATAACAGAGAATTGCCTATCTCAGCGTCTGTAAAGAGGGCGAAGGGGTTTCCTTTCACCAATCTTATTTAAATAATAAATGACTTATTATTGACTCTTTAAGAGATCGCTAATTCAGAGGACTCTCGACGAATCAAAAGGAATGTTATAACTTTACTCTCTTTGGGAAATATAAACTACTCTATGATAAAGGAGCTTTAGTATTACCTACATATTGATGATCAATTATATTTTGTATATACATAAAGCCATACCAGGGTGGTTGACAACTCGAGACGAATGGTATCAATGTATTAATAAAAGTTCGATGCATAGTTCTTAACGCGATACTGTTTTATACTCCTTTTGTTCATGTGGAGTCATGCGGTTATACTCTCCACAGATAGTATAATCCTCTTCAAAATAGTAGGGATATCATGAAGTATATATCAGCTCACCAATATACCCCGGTTTGCGATATGTTTTCGCTGCCACTGTGACGCGGTTTCGAGAAAAACGTATCACGGGCTCGCAGGTTTACACTTACTTTTAATCTTAAAGATATTATTACTTTATCTTCATGGGTACGCATATCAGTTTTTGTATAACCAAATCCTTACCATAATACTCATATCAAAGAGGTCGTTTAATATGACTGAAAATGCAGGCACCGATTTAAAATATGCCCTCAGCAGAGCAAATTCTTCAAGAAGTTCTCTTGTAGCAATGTGGTGTATTCAACCTTTTTCCAATTGTAGTCCTTTCTCAAGATAGCGGCGGTATCTTCCACTTGTAATATAGTTTCGAACACATTCTACATACTTCTGACACCACCATCCAGAACATAGTATTGAGTAGGTAAAAAATATCTTTCTAAATGACATCCGTATCTTATAACTATGTATCATTGTATTCACACGCTATAAATCCACATCTAAAAGTTCGGTCATTATTACGCATCGCTTCAGTGTGTCCTACAAAGCTAGGAAATAACAGAGAAGATACGACCCAATTTACACAATGTATGTGACAAATAATCAGCGGAGGCCTTATTATAATCAGGATAAATGAATGTAATACGTCGCGAATTTAGAGCAGCGTCAAAAAGATAGGGGTAATGATGATTATTATAAAGTTGAGTTCCTATACACTCGCCAACATTGGAATTAAGATGACCAACTTAATAAAAGTGTGCTCAACATGTGTGAATCTATAAATGATCTTAAAACACAATTGGTCCACCACATTGGCACTAAATTTTTAAATATAAGCAGCTAAGCATAATTACAAGTATTAACAAGCATCCCTACCCAAATAAGGTCAATAGAAAGTGACGATAATTACACCAAATGATCATCTAGATAACGAAAGTGCGAGGACCGTTACTGCATAGGCCACAATTAATCCAAATACCATATTCCCAGGTCCTGGTTTAATTTTTTCCCTTAACTTCGATGATCTATGACCTCTTTTTTCCCATACAATTTTTTTATCTCTTTGTTTTTTCGAGCTTTTGGCGATGGTGTCTGCATACTAACTTCTACTTAAATTGCACTCTCTAGGGGCTCCGAGGCCAATTGCCGCAGTTCATTGCCCGACTTCTCACTGACAGATCCATCAGAGTTCGCTGCTCTTTGAGCTGCACGAGGGGGTCCCCCAGGGTAGCCTCCTCAGCATCTTACCTTTTGCTATAGCATTTAATGACATAGTCAATTCCATTTCCGACATTGTCAAGTGCTCTCTGTATATGGATGACTTAACCCTTTACATCACCTGTGCCTGCATTACACATCTTGAGCGTCAGGTTGGTTTGACAATTAATAAAATCAATGCATGGGGTTCACATGACTTTCGTTTCTCTAAATCCAAAACGAGGGCTGTGCTCTTCCGGGGAATGGATGGGAGGGGTTATCATTCTATAACCGAGTCAGAGCTCTTATATGATACACCCATTCCTTTGGTATTTCAAACCAAATTCTTCCATCTCCTTTTGGAAAACCGACTTTCCTACTCACCACATATCACACCTAAAAGTCAGTGTTACAAAGCACTTGACCCTCTGCAGCATCTCTTGTCAAGGCCCTGGGGAACTGATCGCCAATTCCTTTTGGGCCTCAACACTGCCCTTGTCTTGTCCAAACTGGACTACTGAAGTGTCGTGTATGGACTGTCCTCAACTACTTAGCTTCGGATGCTCGATCCTATTCAAAATACTGGCCTTCGACTTGCAACCGATGCTTTCCGTTCCTCCCCTAAAGAGAGCATGGAGGAAACGTTGTACAACAATTTTTTCGGCTGCTCCACTCTCGTAAGAAACTAATCATACTAAGTCGGACCCCCCTCTCATTTAGGGGTAACTTTCAACGAAATCGCTGACAGAGATGCCAAAATGACCGCCGCCTCTTTTCGGAACTGTTCTAGGTACCTCCCGGACGCCATACTCGCCTCCCATCAACTGATTACTATCTTGCTCTCCGACAGGGCTTCCGGTCTTATTGGCAAGAATGCTGGACGAGTGATCAGCGAGGGGCGAAACTTAGAAGTATAAAGCGACCAAAGCGTTTGCATGAGGTGATACTTGCACGGCTCCGTATTGGCCACACCAATATCACTCACGGCCACTACATGTCACAGGACCCTCCTCCCATCTGCAAATATTGCCGTCGCCATACCCCGCAATCTATTCACTATATCTTCATTGATTGTCCCCAACTGGACCCCATTCGCCGTCTTCATTTTCCTTCTTTATGGTCCATAACACCTAAAAAGGTTATGCCATCTTATCTGAATCCTCCCACTTTAACAGTAACTATTTTCTCTTAACTTCAAGAACTGAATATTCTTTATAATATATGATTTTGTTATGTAATATTAGGACTATGTATAATGTAAAGGCATCGTTTTATTTAGTTTTTATTTCTTTTGACTGAATATTCATTTCACTATCAAAATTTTTTTGACATTTATAATATGTATAAGACATCCATCGAGTTGATTATTCAACCCAGTGTGGCCGCTTCTCTGTGGGCCGTGGCGGGTCCTTTACATTAACTCAAAATATATATATATATATATATATATATATATATATATATATAATATATATATATATATATATATATATATATATATATATATATATATATATATATATATATATATATATATATATATATATTTGAATAATTACAGCAGTTTATATTTATCACTGTTTGCCTATGTATATATTGTATATAACCCAGTTTTATAATAAACAATCAGCATTAGTTTATTTTTATTTAACACATCAACTAATTGGTTTAAAACTTTCTACAAGATTTTTTTATTTAACTTTCACTAAAACTTTTAAAAAAATTCTTATTTAATAAATTAAAAATTCGGAGAGTCTAGCTTTCGAGATCTTCCTTCTTTGACCTCCTTTTCAAGACTGGAAATACACCAAATACAAAATGAAATTATGAAACAATCAACTTACAATAAAAAAAAGTTCTCAACCAACTGAAATGACGACTCATGTAATTGCATCCTAAATGAAAAAAGTTTTAGTGAAAGTTAAATATAAAAATCTTGTAGAAAGTTTTAAACCAATTTGTTGATGTGTTAAATAAAAATAAACTAATGCTGATTGTTTATTATAAAACTAGGTTATATATATATATATATATATATATATATATTATTTCTTTTTATTATCTATATAATATATATATATATATATATATATATATATATATAATATATATATATATATATATATATATATATATATATATATATATATATATATATATATATATACTTCCTTTTAACATGCTTTATCCCCTTCTCAGAGGGTAACACGGAGGACTAACCGGAAATAAAACTTTAAAGGCCAGCTTTCCCAATGCCTGTCGCCACCAACGTGTTCGCAGCCGAGTTTTAATCTCTTTCCCCCAGGAAGATAAAACTCAACTGCTACGCTGAGGATTGAAACCAGCGTCCCTCATCGCATGAGTCGGCGAGTAACCTCCTAACGCCACGAGTCGTTCTTATATAATATATATATATATATATATATATATATATAATATATATATATTATTATTATATAATATATATATAATATATATATATATTATAATATATATAATATATAATATATATATATTCTTCTTCTTTCTTTTTCTTTTCCTCTCCCAGGATTCTTAATCCTGTCAGCCGCGCAAGCGTCTTTCTCCAGACACCCTCTCCTGCACTATTCCTCTTCTCTTTAGCACTCTCAATTTTGGTAAGCTGATCATCTTCCAGAGAGTCCTCCACCGACTCCGCCCATCTCTTTCTGTCGGTCTTCCCCTTGGTCTTCTGCCCTCTGGTGTCGCATTCCATCTTCTTTTCGGCATTCTGTTCCTGCTCCATCCTCTCCAGATGTCCCCACCATCTCAATCTCCCCACATCCTCTTCAGTATCACTTCTCACACCTAATATTTTCTCTATTCTTCATTCGCTTATTCTGTCTCTCCTAAAATCTTTCCAATCATAGTTCTTAAATAACCCTCATCTCCGCCGCTTGTATTCTACTCTCCTCTCTTCTCGTTGTTGTCCATGTTTTCGCTCCGTACAGCAGCGTCGGAGTGCAGTATACTGTTAAAAATCACTTTTTACCTCTATTCCGATGTTTTTTAATCTTTCATCATGGGGTATATCCGTTTTCATAACTAATCCATACTTTTCCATTCGTTCGCGTAATCTATCCTCCACTTCTCCCCTTCTGTTAAAACATCCTCCGAGATAATGGCAGGTATTTACCGCCTTCACCTCCTTCCCCTCTCATCACCACCATCCTCCCCTCCTCATTTCCTCCCGTTATTGTTAATATCTCTGTTCTTCTTGTACGTTCATCCTCATCCTGCCTTCCTCAACTCGCTCTGCAAACAACTCCACCAACATCTCGAATCGTCTCCCTCTCTCTCGCTCCAACATGCCAGATCGTCCGCATATGCCATTTATGTCCCCTTTCAAATTCTCCCGTCTCTTTTCACTTTCCTTATCAACCACGTCTAAATATAATAATAAACAGGCAGTGGCAATAAAACACTCCCCTGCTTCACTCCTGTTTTCACCTAAAACCATCTATCGTTCTCCCACTCAGTTCTAACATTACAACTGCATTTCTCAAATACATACTTTCTATTGCCTTCTTTAATCCACCCCTCATTCCATAATTCCTCTCCATAGCTTTTTCCTTGGCACCGAATCAAAATGCCTTTTGCAGGTCGATGAACCGCTACAAAGAATCTCTTGCATATTCCAGCAATGCTTCTCCGAGAACATTCTTAGTGTGAATAAGAGGTCCGTCGTTCCTCTTCCTCTTCTTTACCCCGTATTGTTCTTCTCCGAGTCTCGGCTCTAACCTTCTCTCTCAGCCTCCTCTCCAATATTCATTATCGCTATATTTTCCCAATGGTCCATAAGTGAAATGCCTCTATAAATTAATTACAACGCTTTCCTGCAGTCTTCCTTTACCTTTAATATATCGGTATATTATTGCTTGCCCCACGCTTTCCGGGCACCTTTCCCTCTCTCCACACACTTGTTCATCAACTGATGATTCTCGCTCTCAACTCCTCTCCTCCCTCCAACACCAACTCCACATCCACAGCCACTCCATCATCTCCTGGGGCTTTACCCTTCTTCATCCTTTTTATAGACTCCTCATATTCTTCCTACCGTTAATCTCTCCGCTTCCTCCTCCCTCGTCTGATCTAGAGGCTTCTTCTCTTGTTAATCTGTATTCTACATTTTAGCAGATCCTTCGTAGTATTCGGTCTCTATGCATTTCTTTCTCCGGTCTCACAAAATCTCTCCGTTTCTATCTTTTATATTTCTAGATACGGTTTTTTGGTTTCCTATACGCCTTCGCCATCTTAATTAGCTTTTTTCTTCTCTTCGCCCACATCTCTCGTTATTTTCTCCTGCCATTCTCTCCGCCTCCATCTTTTTGCCCTCCTCTTTATTCCTCTCTGCCTCATTCCTTGCCTGTACATATTCCTCCTTGCTGCCGCTGTTCTTCCTTTCAGCCACTTCCTCATTTTCCCTGTTTTTACTTTAATTGCTTTTTTCACTTCTTCGTTCCACTATGGTGTATGTCTCTTCCTAGTACCTCCTACCCATCTTTTACCAAGAGTTTTCTCTGCCACTTCCTTAATGACATCCTGCAAGTCTTCATTTTCTTCTTCATTCCTTAGGGTTTCCTGCATTTCCCGTTCATATTTTCGTCTCGTTTCTTGTTCTTCTAACTTCTCCACTCTGATCACTGCCCTCTTCTCCTCATTTACTCCTCCCTCCCCTCTTATCTTCATGTCCGCCACCACCAGTCTATGATCCGCATCTAAGGACACTCCCGGATCACCTTTACATTCTTAACCATCCTTTTATCGGAGACTATCATGTAGTCTATCACCGATTTTGATCGAATTGTTGCGTTACCTGATTCCATCTATTCCTCGTAAAGATGTAAGACTCTCTGTGGCTTGAAAAACGTGTTCATTATTTTTTAGGTCCGTTTCTTCTCACACAAAAATCTTTTTTTTGCTTTCACTCCTTTTCTTTGTATCCTCTCCAAATGGTCCAATACTCTCTCCATCTCTCTTCTCTTTCCTACTCTAGCGTTGGAATCTCCCATCAACAAGCACCTCTCCCCATCCTCCTCCACCCCACCTCTTCCTCCATCAAATTTCCATAAATCTAGTTTTTTCCTCCTCTGAGTGCCCTGTTGTGGTGCATATATCTGCTGGTAATATTTATATTTTATCCGGCCTATCTTCAATATGCACATCATCAACCTCTCATTTTTATAATTTTTACTTTCTGTATAATGGTGACAGTCTGGTCCAACTTAATTCCAACACCCATGCTTTCTTATTGGCTTCTCTCATCACCCCACCTATAACATCAGAACAAATCCTTTCCATTCTTTACCCTCCTCACACCCCTCACTCTCATCTCCGCCATCCCCAATATCTATCTTCCTCTCTTTCCTGATATCTATTATCTCCTCCTCTTTATCTCCATAGGTACCACATTTATCGTGGCACACCTATAATTCTTAAAAGTGTTTTCCTGATCATTCCGTAAATCTCGCCGAAGTCGTCGTCTAAAGTTCTGTCGCTTCCGAGGCCTCAGCGCCTTGACAGTTCTGCAAGCAGTTTATTTCGGAAGTGGCTTGCTAGGCCTACCTTCCACTAAGCCCTATCTCCTTAGCCGAGGACACCTCGGTGTCTCGTTGCGGGGTGCACGAACGGGGGCACGCGAGTTGGCCTTATATAATATATATATATATATATATATAATATATATATATATATATATATATATATATATATATATATATATATATTATATATAATCTAATAATATTTATACAGAGATGAGACTATGTTTGGATTAAGATATATATATATATATATATCCCTGTGTGCGGGGGAGAAAGAATTTCCCACATCGTATGTCCTGCGTGTCGTAGAAGTCGACTAAGGGGCGGTGGAGTTGGGTTGGCTGCCCACTACCACCTATCTCTTGCTAGGAAAGCTGATGCATGCCGGAGATGTGTCGTGATAGCCATAAACGACCTTCTAAGCTTTCGGCGAAATTGTATGATCGTATGGGTACATGGAAATGTCAGAAGGAATAAATGTTGAGAGACAGAGGAAGAGAGGTGATGGATGTTATTTAGAAAGGGCAAATTTGATTTGCTCGCTGGACTGAAAAAAGATGAAAGGAAAAGGTGAAATTAAGTGGTGTGATGTGAAATGTGTGCGTGCTGGTGTGGAAGAGAATGAGAGAGGGAGAGAAGGAGTTGCAATTTTGATGAGTGACCTGTGGTACAAAGCTATGGTAAATTTTGTGTGGTGAGTCCTAGAATTCTAATGGTTAAATTTAAGTTTGAAAAGGTCAAGGTATGTGTGGTTGTGACGTATGGTCCATCTGAGGGAAACGTTGAAGAGAGCACGGATTTTTTTGGGATAATAATGAATGATGCTCCCCTGGGGAAATGGGGGTGGGGAAGTAAAAAAGGGGAAAAGCTTTCAGATTGCTAGTGTTGGGGGACCTGAATGGTTGGATAGGTGATTCAAAAGGGAATGGTATAACAGGCGGTTTTGGGGGTGGCGGGAGAAAATGAGAATGGTAGGAAGGTGAGTGGTTTTCTGTGAAGAGAGAGGTATGTGTGTAAGTAATACTTTCTTTAACCACAAGAGTATCCAAGTGTTCTAGAGTTGGTGTAGGTAGAGAGGTATCGAAGTGAAAATAATGATTGATTTTGTGTTGGTGAAGAGGGGAGATGTTGAAGTATGTGTTGGATGTTAAATATCAGTGAGGGGTTTAGGAATGGGAATTATCGGATCATTATATGTGTTTATGTAAAATTAAGTTAGTGGGGGCTTGGATGGAGAGGAAGGTGTACGAAAGGAAGTAGGTAAAATTAAGAGTGAAGTTAAGTAAGTGAACAATACAATAAGGATAAGTATGTAAGAGCGCTCGCTAGTAATCGGTAGAAGTGACGAGTTGATACTGAACAAAGTCTGGTGGCAAATGAAGGAAAGCAATTGTTTAGTAGTGCAAAGAGAAAGTGTGTGGATGTGCTAAAGTAGGGAAGTAGAATTTAACAGCGAATGTGGAATGAAGAGGTGAAATGAAGAGGTTAAAGGGTAAAAAAGAAGTCGTGGTTGAATGTACTAAAAGCAATGATGAAGTTTTCAAAGATGTTCTGAATTATATAAGGAGGAAAAAGAAATACTAAAAGGTGCATACGTAGGAGACACAAGAGGTACATGAACAGTTTGGAAGAAGGAGGATGAATGGAGACATACAAAGGAATAGGAAGCTCTTCTGGAAGGAACGCGAAAGGTTAAGAATGAGAATAAGGGGAATCTGCTTAGAAATAAGAATAGGGATGGTACTTTTGTAACTGATGAAATGGAATGTGAGGAGTGTGGAAGAACATTTCGAAATCTGCACAATATTAAAAGTAATGATGAGGTGTTAGTGAATGTGTGTGGTTTGATGGTGCAAGTAAGGAATAGGTATTTTGGGATGAGGTAATTAGTAAGATGGAGGTAATGGGTAGAGTGAAGAAAGTTGAAAATGGTAAATCTGGCAGGTATAGATGAAATTACTAGTGAAATGATCAAGAGCGGAGGCGAGATGGTGATTGATTGGATTTGGAAGTTGTGTAATAAAGCGTTTATGGAGGGTATAGTTCCAAGGGATTAGGGGAGAGCAGTAAGTAATAGTACCCTTATTTAAAGGTAAGGGGATAAGGGTAACCGTAGAAATTATATGGGAATTAGTTTATTAAGTGTTGTAGGGAAGGTATATGCTGGTATTTTTGGTCGAAAGAGTGCGTCGAGGGACTGAAGACTGATTGGTAAGAACAAGGTTGCGCTTAGGAGTGGTAGAGGATGTGTGGAATCAAATCTTTACTTGAAACAAAATGATTGAGAAATGAGGGAGAAGAAGAATAATTGTATTTAGGTTTTATGGATTTGCAAACAGGCGTATGATAGAGTTAATAGGGAAGCGTTATGGCAGGTGTTAGTGATATATGGTGTTGGTGGTAGGCTTCTGAATGGAATGAAAAGTATGTATGACGATAGTGAAGCGTGTGTAAGAATAAATGGTGTCAATGGTGATTGGTTTAGGATTAATAGCGGAGTGAGAACAGGGTTGTGTTATGTCTCCTTGGTTATTCCATTTGTATAGGATGGGGTTTATGAAAGAATTCGAGGGGTGGGGATGGCAGGAAATGGTGTTAGAGTGGTGGAGAATGGAGATGAGTGGATGGGTGCCCTACCTTTATATGCGGATGATTTGGTCGTGTGGCGAATCTGAAGGAGTTTGAGAGGATTGGTAGAAGAGATTGGCAGGGTGTGTAAAGGGGGGTTTGAAAGTAAACGTAGATAAGAGTAAGGTTATGGTTGTGAGTGAGGACACTCCTCAGTGTGAAGTTATGTTAGATGGTGAGCAGCTAGAACAAGTGTCTGAGTTTAAATATTTAGGGTATATATTGTTGGATGAGAAGGGAACGGCGATGCAGAGTGTAGTAGGAAAGTTGTGAAAATGGCAGGTAAGGGGCTGGTGCAAATAAATCGTTGGTGAATGCAAAAGGGACTAAGTCTTGAGTGTGATTAGGGTCTTTTACATGAGGGTATGTTTTACCTGTGTTATTGTATGGTAGTGAGACTATGGTCTGGAATAAGAAGTATAGATCTAAAGTTCAATGTGTTCAGATGGACAATCTTAGGGGTGTGCTAAGGTGTGAGAAGAATTGATAAAGAGAGAAATGACGTATTAGAGAGTGGGTGGTGGTGTGAAAGAAAGGGGTAAATGGAGAGATAAATGAAAGTATGTTGAGATGGTTTGAGTCATGTGGAAAGGATGAAAGTGATAGTCGGTTGGTTAAGCGGATGTATAGTGGGTGAGTGTGTTGGGAAGCGACGAACGGCTGGGAGACCGAAGAGGAAGTGGATTGAGTCGGTGAACGAATATCTGAAGGAGAGATAATGTGAGTTTGGCAGAGGCGAGAATAAAGGTCATGATAGGAGAGAATGGCTGGGGTTTTGTATGGGGCATGGTGTGGCCCACCTGGGCCAGGGATGAACCCTACACTCGATTTACCTAGTGAGGGTCCGTCGCGTTCCCATGATGCTCTAGGGTGGATTTTCTGTCTGTGATGAGCTCTCGCTAATTAATGGTACAGAGGGGGCGGTAAGGCTGGGCTTTCTTTTCGACGTTTGTCATGTTCTCCTACTGCTTTTCTTTTCGATGCTTGTCAGCACCTTACCCCCAATCTTGGGGCAAAGAGGAAGGTGAAGAAAAGAAAGAAAAGAATATATATATATATATATATATATATATATATATATATATATAATATATATATATATATATATATATATATATATATATATTATATATATTTTATATATATATAACCATCGCTTTCTTTGAAATTCGTAAAATACTCGTTTGTTTCTTACAAATGTATTTAATTGTTGTTTTTGTTTTAGCGTTTATGAATTTGTGTAAATAGATTTAATTTTTTATATTTTTTTTAAACAGTTGCTTGAAGAGCTAAGTTTCCAAAACGACGAAATTCCTCCGGAGATAGCAGTGACATTACCTCAGGAATCACATGTACAAGTCTCTGTTCCAGCTCAACAATCTGAATCCTCCACTGACTACATGAAAGATGACCCTCCCCCACCATATCCGGGACTTCCTAACGTTTTATCAACACAAAACATAGAATCACAGCCTCCTCCTTATGCCGTTGCTATTAGTTCGAATTCAGAATCACGTGACCAAATTGTTGAAGACTCGTGTTCTTCACTTTGCCAAGGAGCGACTTCAAATTCTCAGATGAGAAATGTGTCATGAGAAAGTTCAACAAATAATTATATGGTACTCCAAACAGTTTCCTCAGCTGTTCAAATTAATGATGTTGGGACCACTTGAATTAATTATTTATCATTGGGAAAAATTTCTCCTCAATGGCATATCTCATATTAAAGATGTTTCTTCTGCTTAAACCACAGGTGTAAAAGAAAGAAAGAGCTCAAGTACGTTTTCATAGGTTAAAGATACTGGGTATAAATAAAAATTAATAAAATATTCCTTTGACAACAACTTTTTAATCGTAAATTACATTGTCATTTTTTTAAAATTGCGCAAGTACTTATTAGTAAGTTATTTCGCATTCGCACAAAATACTTTCCAGAAAACACTTCGTGAATCGTTCGTTTTCTGAAATACACATTCATATCTTCCATTCTATTCTTGTATCGCGCTCGATTTAGGTCAAGCAACTCTGCTACCAAGGAACCTCTTTCATTCACCATATGTATGTTCAGTTAACTCTTTTCAAAGGCATCTATCTAACTGAACATACACATGGTGAATTAAAGATTGAAAGAGGTTCCTTGGTAGTCCTCATTTTCTTCTAACATCTTGTAATTATTTCCATATTCCCCCCCCCTTAAATCAAAAGTATAATTTTAAATATTAACCATTAGTTTGAATCAATAAATGAGCATGCTCAAAGTATGTTTGAAGTAAAAAAAATTATATTTTGAATGAGTTTAATTTGTTCCCGCCTTATATTATGATTTCGCTAGTTTTTAAAAAATAAATAATTAAATTCTAACATCGTGGACTTTAAACTTTAATCGAGGATAGGAACTTCTGTGGAGGTTTTTTTTTTATTTAAGAATCGCCTCGGGACTTTCGCTACAACAGTACGATTCGCTATCGCATATGCAGTGCTATCATTGTACATTCAGGTTAGTACCGGTCTTGCCTTCTGCTAAAGCCAAGCTCTTCGCTCAAACTTTTGTCTGTCTCTAATTCAACTTCAGACGATTCCTACCTGAACTATTCCTCCTCCTCATCCTCTACCTCATTCATGCCTTACATAATTACTTCTTAAGATTTTATTCCTGCTTCCTGAGCCCAACACTAAAGGAGGCTTACGGTATCCTGTGGTCCTCAAAGCTTATTCCCTGCCTTGGTAAACTGTTTCGTCTGCCTGTAAATTTCAACATTTCCCTGCTGCTGAAAGTGTGCTCTCTTTCAGTCCCTGCCGAAGGAGGACCCTTCTCAATTTTCCAACTATCGTCCTATTGCATTAACCTATGTTTCAGAAGTTTTTGATTCTATCCTAGCATGAAGGTTTGGAAACCTCTTAAATCCTTTAATGTTATCACTGATCGCTAGTATGGTTTTCGTAAGGAATTCTCAACCGGTGATCTTTCTCTTCTCATAATTCATGGTCCTCTGCTTTCTTGACATTTCGGCCATTCTTTTGTTTTGGCGCTAGACCTATCGAAAACCTTCTATAGTCTGGCACAAAGCTTTGACTTCTAAAATTCTCTCTCTCTCATTATCTATCGTTCTTTTTGACTTCCTTTCTGGCTCTTTTCTGGCTATTATTCTATAGCTGCTGCTGTTGAATGCCACCGTTCATCCTTTAAATCTATAAATAGTGGTGTTCCTCAGGGTTCTGTTATATCACCAACTCTTTGCTTAATATCTTATTTGCAACTTGGTCTTTTACCCACCCATCATTTACTCCTTTCAATTTTAAAGACTACCCACTCAACAGCTAATAATTAATGCTAGAGGGGGAGGCTTTGGAGCGATTGATCGATGTTTCTCGTATCTAGTTGGGGGTGGGGGAAGAAAATACGGTGGTTTTCAATGCTTCAAAAATTCTGTTACTTTATCTATCTACTCCATATAACTACATCTTCGAAACAAAACTCAAACTTTCTCCTTTTGAGCCAGACCTAAATGGTGGAAATTTCTCAGGATCGGCCACTTCTAGTAGGTGGTGAGAGGGAGGAAAAAGATTTAGAATAACCTAGGAACCTTGTCCCTAAAAAATAACTATAACAAAACATATTTACATCAATAAGAAAGCCTTTCTTCTAAGTGATACCGAAGTTTTATTTGAGCCATCTTATTTTTTCTCTATTAAACTTTCCACTTCAAACTTTGGAACAAGCGGAAGTATATATATATAAAATAATGCGTATTGTCTGCCTTATTTGCTACTACTACCACCTTTCAAAAGGTTTTAAAAAAAAGATGTAGGCATATTTCAACAATATATTTTGCAACATCTAAATATTAAAATTATTGTGTAATTTATAGTAGCACAGTTTAAGATCACAGGCAGCTAAGAAAATTTAACATGCAAATATATATATATATATATATATATATATATATATATATATATATATATATATATATATATATATATATATATATATCAGCAGAGCCTTTGGCACCTCAAATGAGATGTTTCAATTAAAAATTAACACATTGAGACACTAAATACCAATTCGAGAAAATTTGTTCGCATTTTCTGAAATGAGATTCTGGTAAGGAGAAAAAAATTACAAAACAGATTCACTGAATATTCAAACAACTAAACCGCGCAAATATAGATTCCCTAAAAATAAAAAAATTTAACCCAAACTAGCACATCAGCTAGATAATATCGGATCAGATCATGTGTAATCACATACTTTATAAGGATGTTAAAGTGTTTGGGATACAAATTGAAAAGCCATAATACCAAATTGATTTAAGATAATATTGGAAGCAAATTTATAAATACTACTACATATTCCCCAATGGTATGCCGAAGACAATATATTCCTTAACACTGAAAGCGATACATCTGAATGGGCGAAAATTAAAGATTTAATATTCTCAGTTGCAAATGAGACTGTGACGTACCTGTTTTGTGTGTGTGTGTATATATATATATATATATATATATATATATATATATATATATATATATATATATATATATATATATATATATATATATATATATATATATATATATTGCGGGTGTACCGGATTTCATACCAAAAAGAAAACATTTTCTAGTTTCCAGCCGGATAACAATCTGAATCGTTCATATTCTCATGGTTTTGTTTATGAGATGCACATTATGGTTTTAATAAGGAAAATATTGGAAAACGTAATATGCATACATAAATAAAATATGCATTTGATGCAATTATTTATTTCCCTTTGATTACACCTAGAGTAATTTGTAAACAACCATAGCATGTTCTAGAACAACTGGGAAGAAATTTATAAGTAGCTAATTATATAATTTTAAGTTAACTCTTTTTTTTCATATAGCATTTCAGATTGTTTTTTATAAAAAAAGATAAGCTTGTTTCTTTTAAAAATAGATAGTAATTAGGTAAAATACTTTATGGGTATTTTGTTTATTAAATAACTACTACATATGTATAACTAACGTTACAATATTTTCACGCGCTCC
>JABUQX010007958.1:25000-47500 GCA_015478945.1 Trachelipus rathkii
GTGTTGATGGTTCATTAGCCTGGACGTACCAATCAAAGCGTAACCATTTAACTTCTTGTTGGTGAAGGCGGCGGCTTCAACAGAGAAATGTAAAATTCCGAGTACCTGTAGATACTTAGGCCCCTCAACGTATAAACGAAGCCTAATACAAAGAACTACCACCAACTATTACTACATGTGCAGTGGAGGAACAAGCAGAAGAGATAACTACAAGCCCTCCACTATACCAACAAGACCTGAAAGTGGAGGAAGAGGAAAAGAGAACTTCCAACACTTCTCCTCTACTACATATATATGCCTATAATTACCTAGAAAATTAGAAAGAATTTATCACTTCTATTTAACATTGCTAGACTAGTTTATCTAAAGGGATGAGTTTTGGGGGACAAATTTAAAAGTTATTTCTATACACAAGAGAGTGCTGTAGCATTAGAATTTTTGAGGATGAAGCATTATCAAAATCTTACCAAAAAGTAGATAATCTTTTTCTATATACCATAAGAGGATTAGGTCTAGGAAGTTGAATACTGGTGTTTACAAGTAATCTATGTGGTTATAAATATCAAATTAACAACACAGATTATCCTATGAAGTTTTAACACACGACTCTTGAGTTAGAACTTATATTAAGTTATTAACCAACAATTCTAGAATGAATTCTTTTTAAACACACTCAAATAAGTACTCAGTATAAGTATTCACATATTTTCCTTTTTGGCAAATACAATTGTATGTAGAATATTTTTAACTATCTAGCATTTTGACACTAATTAATTTATTAGGAAAGGGACTAATATACTTACTTACCCATTCCTCCTGAAAATACTATCTATGTATTTCAGGTAACCCCATTATAGTTAGTCTTCCTATGAGTTAAAATAAGGATATGTAAATACAGTGTGTACCTTAAAAGATTTCTCTACACTGGAAATTTGGCATCAAAAAACAACTTATATAAACTTTGGAATTTAATATTTAACTAGTTGGGACTTGGGATATATATATATATATATATATATATATATATAATTTTAAATTATATATATATATATATATATATATATATATATATATATATATATATATATATATATATATATATATAATTATATTATTGGAGGTTGCTGGGTTTCTGGAGATGGCATGGACTCCCCATACAAGAGGAGCCCAGGGGCAATGAATACAATCTCAGCCATGGAAATTTTTTTCCTTTTTTATATTGGGGGGGGAAGGGAAGTAAAACCTCGGAAGATATATATATATATATATATATATATATATATATATATATATATATATATATATATATATATATATATATATATATATATATATATATATATATATGCTTATTTTCTGTTTCTTTCTCTTCTTTCACTGCTCTTAGTCATAATAACCATAATAACCAATAATAACCAACCATATATATATATATATAATATATATAAATTCCCCTCAAAGGTACATACATCTTTTCTAGTCTTTCCCTTAATACCTTTTCTTTTGAATAAATATTTTCTATTTCTATCTATTTCTAATCTGCTGCTTTCGTTTTTCCTATTAGTTTCTCACTTCATTTTTATATTTGTTTTTTTCATAAATTCCAACATTTATATTCATAGCAAGCTGACGCTTTTCTATATTCTTACCTTTAATTTTCTCTCTATAATTAACATACAAATTATTAATATTTTCCAAGATTTATATTCAATCTTAATATTCCTACTTCTACTTTCTCTTACGAGTTTAATTTATTTATTTATTTATTTTTTTTTTTGACAAAAGGCATAATCTTCCTCTTTTTAACTAAAGTAACCCTACTAGTATTATATTGTTCTTTCTCCTCCCAAATTCATATTCCAAGGTTTCTCTCCTGGTTAATTTTATTTAAATTTCACTTACTCACTCTGAATCAGAATTATGTTAACTCCTTATGCTATCGCCAATAAAACGGGCATTGTTCTTTCAAGCTATCTGATCGCATACTTGTTCCCATGATGAGAGCTCTTACGTATCTTTATTCTACACAATCTCATTCACTCTCACTCTGTACAACTTTCTGATCAAAGACTCTTACACGTACACTACTGGTAAAGTCTCCATCACGCTTCCTTTTATTTTGCCCATTTCCTATAATTTGCACACTTTCAGTATATGTAAAACTGGAATTTATCGAGATCCCTATCACATGCGGAAATTGGAACAATTATTCCTATTTATTTGTAATAGATTTAAAGTGTTAAAGAATAAACGTCTTCACAAAAAATAAACAACCATTACTAAGACTAATAAAAAAATATTAATATTGATAATTAAATTTTTAATATATTAATTAATAATTTATATAATGGAAATTTTAAAAGATATAATAAAATTATATATAATTTAATATATATATTCCTTCTTTACTGTACTAAAGCAAAGTTCAAATATTTAATTTAATGTGCAAAGTTAATTTTTGTTGAAAGAAATTTTCACTGGCAAAAGTAGGTCTCCTCTTTTACAGTGCATAATTGCAATTGCACCGGACAATATACTCGGTGCGTTACGACTGAGCTATCCTCCAACCCAAAAAAGTTGGATTCAAGAACAGTTATAAAGCAACCAAGCTCCCTTCAAGGCGACATCACCAGGTGTCCAGCCTCCTATCCCTCGTTCTTATCCCTCGGGTTATTTTAGTTAAAAACACGAAGATAATGCCTTTTGTCAAAAAAAAAAAATAATAAATAAATTAATTAAACTCGTAAGAGAAGGTAGAAGTAGGAATATTAAGATTGAATATAAATCTGGGAAAATATTAATAATTTGTATGTTAATTATAGAGAGAAAATTAAAGGTAAGAATATAGAAAAGCGTCAGCTTGCTATGAATATAAATGTTGGAATTTATTAAAAAAACAAATATAAAAATGAAGTGAGAAACTAATAGGAAAAACGAAAGCAGCAGATTAGAAATAGATAGAAATAATAAGGATGGTGCTTTCGTAACTGATGAAATGGATGTGAAAAGAGTGTGGATGGAACACTTCGAAAATCTGCATAACGTTGGCGGTAATGAAGAGGTGATAGTGAATGTACGTGGGTTTGATGGTGCAAGAAGAAATATGTATTTTGGGGATGAGGTAATTAGTAGGGAGGTGGTGAAAGTAGGGTGAGTAAGTTGGAAAATGGTAAATTTGCAGACATAGATGGAATAACTGGTGAAATGATCGGGAATGGAGGCGAGATGGTGATTGAAGGGATTTGGAAGTTGTGTAACAAAGCGTTCATGGAGGGTATAGTTCCGAGAGATTGGAGGTGAGCAGTAACAGTCCCCTGTGGTACTATAGGGGAATTAGTTTATTGAGTATTGTAGGGAATGTACATGCTGGCATTTTGGTTGAAAGAGTACGTCGATGACTGAAGGACTGATTGGGTGAAGAACAAGGTGAATTTAGAAGTGGTAGAGGATGGTGGATAGAATTTTTACATTGAAACAAATGATTGAAAAAATGAGAGAAGAATAAATCGACAGGCTGGGAGACAGAAGAAAAAGTGGAATTAAGTCAGTAAAGGAATTCCTGAAGGATAGAAATGAGTTAGTCAGCGGCGAGAATGAAGGTGCATAAGAGTGAATGGCGTGGTTTTGTGAAGGGGTATGGTTGCGGGCTTTGCCCAGGGGATGAACCACACATCGACGATACCAAATTGAATTATATGTATTTTCACAACAAGGTGGATTAGGGTGCACAGATTATCTAGGCTCGATTGCAAGCCCTTCGTCAGTTCAACGCATCTGGAAATTCTATCCACCGTGGATGTGGTATCGAATCCAGAGAGAAAGTGTGATTTTGTACATTATAATAGATTGTTCTATTGAATGTGTTGGCTGTTTCTAGTGGTGTATGGGTATTGAGATTGATGTAATTCACTATGCTGTAAACTGTAAATAAATATTACAGAAATTCTCCTGATTGTGTCCGTTCAGGTAGCCGGAAGGAGATTCGAACTACCGCTCTCGCGGCAGAAAAGACAAGCTTTAATTCATTGAGCCACAGTAAACTTGTATTTTATATATATATATATATATATATATATATATATATATATATATATATATATATATATATATATATATATATATATATATATATATATATATATATATATATATATATATATATATATATATATATATATATATATATATATATATATATATATATATTATATTATATTAGATCCAATAAATATATCTTTTATTTTTCAGAATATAAAAGCAAATATAAATGCCTTATGATAATTTTTATTCATGTTTTCCTATTTTTCAAAAAAACTTCCCTACAAAAAATTTCTGAAATTTTTTCTTAAGCCTTATCCAATCAAAAAAATTTTAAAATACGAAATTATTAAGAATATTTCTAAACCAATGGTTTAATTTTTACAATAAAAATAAAATAAATCTATAACTAATATCACCCTTAATTAAACAAAAATATATTTTTCTATTTTGTAATTTGCACTTACAAATGAAAGTTCCTTTATCTAGCACAAACCACAGTTTAATCACAAAATTTTCCTTTGTACAAAATGACAAATATTAAAACAATGAAAATATTTCACTCAAACCATCACGAATAATGGGATTCTTTGGTTGTCTATAGAAGATAAAGAACTATTAATTATGCTGTGTTGGGAAAACATGTCACATTTTTCATTTCTTACAGAGTAGCAATAAAGAGTCAACCTTGAAGAGTAATTTGCATTTGCAACTATTTTTAAAAGGCTCATTATTTTTCACTAGTTTTAATCTAGTTCTGTTTTCTGAACGATCTCTTGGTTACACCTTGAAAATGTGTAGAAAAATACACGAAAGTGCTTGATGACACCCTTTTTTCATTTTCCTTGTGGTTATATATATATATATATATATATATATATATATATATATATATATATATATATATTATCAGTGGCGTAGAGTGGATATTTTATGGGCAAATGAAAACAATTTAACATCTAAAGGGAAACAAGGGTATATATGTATGTATGTATGTATGTATGTATATGTAATAATAATATGTATGTATGTAATAATGTGTGTGAGGAGGAGGGGTCAGACAAATTCAGATCATGAGGCAGACTTTACTTTCATATTTCTAGTAATTTCCAAAAAAAAAAATCAACTATTTCTCAATTTAAACTTTTTGAGAGTTTTTAGTCTTTAAAGAAAGTAAATTTTATGTAATGGGTATTTCAAAGAAAATATTATTTAAAAAGGAAAGTTTTTCCATTTATAAGGAGTTTAATATATATTATTGTTATTTGGATATTATCTTCTTTAAAAGGAATATATATATATATATATATATATATATATATATATATATATATATATATATATATATATATATATATATATATATATATATATATATATATATATATATATATATATATAAAAACAACATATATAATATATTATATATATATATATATATATATATATATATAATCTCTACATGCAATTTTTTTTAGTTAACCGACTCTATCATAAAAATATATATCTATGCTGAAATTTACATATAAATGACAGCATACTCAGATATACTCTGAAAGCACAACTGAATAAAATTAACATGAAATTTGTAATTATTTTAAAAAGTAGAAGAAAAGATCCAACCCACTTAATTTTCATTCAAAGAAATTAAATGTAAATTTTGTGTATTTTGCGCACTTCAGCAATCAATTTTGGTCGTAAATATAATAGCATTTTACAATTACACATAAAAGAACATGAACATTTTCCCCCATTTATAAGTGCCCAGTGACTAGAACTGAGATTCTAATGACTGATTATTTAAATCATAATGAAATCTTATCTCTATTAAAAATTCAAAAAGATTGATCGTGTAAAAATCCAGTTCAGAATATATAGACATTGGACATAATCGATTAAAGGTGGTGACCCTGGATTGTCATCAATGTCAAGTTAAAAAAATTAATCCCCATACAAAGCAACCCATCATTCCAATGGACATTCCTTCACAGAGCTCTGAAGCTGTCCACATTAACATCGTGAGACCTCAGCACCTATATTTTAAGAAAATAATAAGTATTCGCTTATCACCTAAATTTAGCTTTCTTTACACGAGCTCCAACACAGTGGTTAAGCAATTGAGGTGCACAATAATAAAATGCTGTACTTGTATTAATAAAAATAAATAATCTCACCTCAATCAGGAACATTCTGAAGGCAGTTGAATGGTTTTGCAGAATCTACAAATTAATACACAATATGTTTCCATCCACAAATCATGATTTTAATATCCTACAGAAGCCAAAGGATGAGGGAAGCTCTGAGTAGAATGTAAGAAAACACTGTACTACATAAATGCTGGAAACATAAGCTATAACTATATATATTTTCCCCTAGTTACTAGATCCCCAATATTATATATATATATATATATATATATATATATATATATATATATATATATATATATATATATTTCTCTATATATTATCACTACTATATATATATATATATATATATATATATATATATATATATATATATATATATATATATATATATATATATTATAAGACTAAAAATACTATAATACAAGGCATAAAAGAGCTTCATTAATTATTCTAAATAAGTTCAATCTTGAACCTTGTGTTTTACACTGAGACAATTTGCTCATTTGCAATTCTTCCAAACCTTGGAATTCTTTGGAATGTTAAGAATTCAAAGATTGATTTTCCTTTTTGTCTATACTGACGTTCTGTTTGCTCCGTGGGAATGCATTTGAGCTTTCTTCATTTCTTTCTTCTAAACCTGTGATAGAGGTAGAGGAATCATCTTTAAAATGAGATAGGCCATTGGAAGACTGAGAGGTATTTCCTGATGTCAATGGATTCAAGTTGGTCCCCACATCATTAATTTCACTGGCTGTAGATGATGTTTGAAGTACCCTGCCATCATTTGAGGAATTTTCTCGTGACATATTTCTCATTTGATGATTAGTGTCCGCATCTTGACAAAGTGACGAACACGATGCTTCAGTTGGGTCAAGTGGTCCTTCGGAGTTAGGACTAATAACAACGGAATAAGGGGGAGGCTGAGATTCTATGCTTAGTGTTGATGAAACGGCAGGAAGTCCCGGATACGGTGGAGGAGGGTCATCTTTTATATAGTCTGACGCGGTTTCGGATTGTTGAGTTGGAACAAAGACTTGTACCCCAGATTCCTGAGGGAATGCTACTGTTACAACTGGACATCCGTTATTCGCGAAGCCTATTTCATCATACAACTAAATTAAAGAAAAAAAGCAAAGTAAATTAAATTGGTTTAAGCATAATTATGAGTAGCTTAAGTTAATATAAATTTTAAATGAACAAAAAGACAATAATAAGAAAAATACATTAAAAATTGCTACCTTACATTATCAAAAAATATTATAGTTCGTCTTCAGTTTTTACACACTGCTCATTATTAAATGTCTAAATTTTTATATCTACACTACAATTCTAACTCACCTGTAATCGATAACAGCGAACGATATGGAAAAGATAAACCAAGATTGCTACAACAAGAACATTCTGCACAACATTCAGCCGGCGAACCATAAGTATTGTAAAGAAATTGGTAAAAATAACCAATCCACAGAAGATGAGCCAGGCAATAAACAATTTTGGCTGTCTCTAAAGAATATATATATATATATATATATATATATATATATATATATATATATATATATATATATATATATATATATATATATATATATATATATATATATATATATATATATCTATATATATATATATATCAGAAGAGTTGCACTAGGCAACTGCCAGAGCTATCTTCTAATTATCGCTTTTTTATACAAAAAAAAACCCCCCGGGCAAAATGAAAGGCAGGTTAAATAAAAAATTATAACATAGATTGATATAATTATTAAGAACTGAGATAAAAGAACAGAAATATTACATATATTTACACTGTAATTACAGTATTATGGAAAGAAATGTTGGATTTTTAAAAATGATATTAACTATATCAAATTTATTAATAGTCACTTGAAGTCTTGAACACAAAAGAAATTTAGGTACAATTATTATATACTTTGAAAGAAAACTTAATCATTAGTACAATAAAATGTAATTGCAACTTAATCATTAGTACAATAAAATGTAATTGCAATATTGTGAAACTGAAAAATGGGCTTTCAAAGATAAAAAAAAAAACAAACATAACTTTTAAACTTAATTATCAATTTAATTAATTTAATTTAATTAATAAGCATTTGGAAATGATGCACTTTTTAAAAAATAACTATTTTGATTTAATTAATAGCATTTGGAAATGATGCACTTTTAAAAATTATATATAACTTTATATTTATTTAAATAACAAACCGAGAAAAAAAATTGCATTTTATATATAGTAGCTAATGGCTATAAACTATATAGAATATAGTATTAACTATTAAGTAAAATTTAAGTTACTTGGTTTGCCCTGACAAGCAATCTTGATGTTTTTGTATCTTTTTTAGCAATCTATGGCACATTACAAGTTTTTCTGCCCTTTCATTCCCTAACCTATTTCTAAGCTTCGTTTGGATCATCCCAAAATTTGGAAATATTTGTTCAATCGAAGCTGAGCTGGCTGGAAGAGATGATATCATTATCATTAATTGGCAAAATTCGTTTGTAATTAATTTGTTACTTTTTGAATTTTTTTTGCTAATTATGCGCCACCATTTGGCAGGTTCCAGATTGTTTGTCATATTTTCTTTTAACATAAACTTGGGATATTCTCCCTCATCCTCAATGGATAACAATAGTAATGGGGCAATATAAGATGGTTTTATATTCCCAATCCATTCAGATATTCTTTCATTTTGTTCTTGTGTGTAAGGTCAACTCCTTTATATTTTGGGTGGGCTTGATAAGCAGCAAGATGAAGAGGCGTTATACATTGGTCAAATCTTTTTTTAATTATTTGAAAGTAAGGCTGTAGCTCTGAAGCATTTATTAAATCCATCCATACATGAACAACATCTCCCAAAGTGCAGTCATCCCTCTGCATAGTATTCAGAGCAATGGAAACTCTTTTCAGTTGTTTTTGAAGATTTAAAGATTCCATGTAAATGCCTGAATTTTTTATAATAGCTTTTATCAATCTGAAGCTCGCGCTTCATGACAATTAGCAAGTATTATTGAAATTTTCTAGGTACCTATCAATACAGGCATCCTGACTGGAAATTCATTGTTGGTATCATATAGTAGCAATATATTCAAAAAAAAAAAAAATTAAAAAACTCAGTTCTTCATTAAAGTAACTCAGGAAAGGTCATGCTCCTCTTATATATATATATATATATATATATATATATAGGCCAGCCTCCCGAAAGCATCATGCATGTAACTAAAAAAAATATAACAGCTACAGGAAAATAAATATTTTTGATTTCTGCAAGAAATTTCATTGATGAAACTTAAAAAAAAAAATTATTTTACTTTAATATTTATTAATAACACCTTAAATATTAGTATAATCTTTGGTCTGGCAGCGTAAGCTCTAATCAACCTCGCATTTCTGCAGTAGTGCGACAGCAAGAGTTACCAAATATTGTTTTAAATTATTGTGGTAGTGTAGGATAGGATTTTTTTATGTATGTCTCACAATTTACCGGTTTTATTATTTTTTTTTAGGGTTAGCTTCGAGAACGTCCACCAACAAGGAAAACCTGGGATTTGTGCAGTGTTACTGTTTATTTATAAGTGTTTTTTTTATTTATATTATTATATTATATTATTATTATATTATATTATTATTATATTATTATTCTTATATTATTATTTTTATTTTATTATATTAATTTTTTTTAGTTAAAAGTTTAAAAAAAAAAAAAAAGGGGGACTATAGACTTTCCGTACATTTTGAATTTTATTCCCCAAGTGTGAAAAATTGAAAAATAGAAGACTATCTAACTTTTTCAACGATTTACGTGCAACAGGTAATTATAACATTATATTTTTTATTATTATTATTATTATCATCATTATTTATTATTATTATTATTATTTTTTTTCATTCTTATTATTATTATTCTTTTTATGATTGATTGAAGGGTTGATGTCTTTTTTTTAGTTTGAGTCTGAATTCCTGGTCTTAGAAGTTCTGAAGTTCCTTTTTGTTCAGCTCAGCGGCCGATGTACGAGGGTTCATCGACTGATTTTCATTCTGTTGGTTGAGGTAAGTGTGAATGTTGTTGTTGATTGATTATTATTATTATTATTATTATCCTTATTATTATTATTAATTAATTATTATTATTATTATTATTATTATTATTATTGTTAGTATATTATTTTTGTTATTGCTATAATGCGATGTTTTTTTATCTATTTCACAGTTTTTTTTTGGCCTAATCCACAAATCCACAAATCCACAAGTACTCAGAAGCAGAAGTATTGACAAAGGGAATCTTAAAGAGATAGTAAGAGAGAAGTTGAGTAAATTGAAAGTTGAATAGAAAGAGGAGAGAATTAACTAGTTTGAAAGGAAAGTGGAAATTGTAGAAACCTGATTTAAAGACTATTATTGAATATTGTGTGGATAAGTATAATGTGCAAAGGAGTAGAATTGGAGACTATATAGTGGAGAATCAAGAAGGAATTGTATAATATTGTTGAAAACGAAACTGAAAAGTAGAGGAGTATTAAAATTAGACGTTGGAGAATAAAGAAAAGAAGGAGTACATTGGAGAACTGCATATTATTTTTAGTATTAAGGCAATATAATTTAGGCTTACGTTCATTCTAGATTTAAGGTTTTTGTTCGGATATCGGTGAATATTTGAATATTCATCGATATTTATTATATTTCCGGATCGGTAGCGGTGTCGGTATACCTTGGGGTGAGAGGGGTCTGCGGTAAAGTTGACCTTACTGTAGTGGTGAGTTTACCTGGTGGTAGGGGTTCACCTTGCCGTGGTGGTGGTTTTAATAAAATAGTGTACTTGCTTTTCCGTTTTATGTTCCCATTTTATTCCATTCCAACCATTATTCCATTTATATATTCCTCTCATTCTAACTCTCACCCTACCATTCCCTCTCTCTTTCTCTCTCTCTCTCTCTCTCTCTCTTTCTCTTTCATAAATATGTATATATATCTGCTTTGCTCAATACTCACAATATGTATATATTTATATCTCTTTTAATTTATAATTTTCATCCATTCTCTCTCTCTCTCTCTCTCTCTCTCTCCTTCCATTCTCCATCCTCTCCATTCCTCCATTTATTTCTTTACTAGTTGGCCTCCTCTTCTCTCTCTCTCACTATATATATATATATATATATATATATATATATATATATATATATATATATATATATATATATATATATATATATATATATATATATATATATATATATTAGTGATGGGACGATTAATTATCATCGTCATCGGCAAAATCGGCAATTTTTTCTCAATCGTCATCGTCAATATTTTGCAGATTAGTGAACAAATATTAAGAACTTTGGATAATACTAAAACTCAATAATAATAATAATAATAATAATAATAATAATAATAATAATAATAATAATAATAATAATAATAATAATAATAATAATAATAATAATAATAATAATAATAATTCTGTAACATAAAAGTTAGTTGCCCATGAAAATACGAAAATGAGAAAAGAATGGGCATATATACTCTGTTTTATAATTTTGAGTTTGCCATGAGTTGTCACGTAGTAATAAATGAACTTCCTCTGACCGTTTAAATTTTAGTGCTATATAAAATAGTATGACTGATTGTGCATTCTTAATTATACAATTAGTCAGTTTTATTAAAATTAAAAAAAAAAAAAACCACATTAATAAAAAGCAATAATGCCTAATACCTTTCTGTTATATGCTTAATAGAGGGGAAATTTCTGCTATTAGGCCTTACGGCCAGTAGTTTTATTTCAGTTTTTGAAAAGAAAGTGACAGTCTGAGAGGTGTTAAAAAAAAAAAAATCCATTTTTAAGTGAATGTTAACGTTATTTTTTTTTCAGTATAGAATATATCTAAATAGCATAAAAATCATGCTGGTATAAATATCTAATAATTTGTTATTGATTACAGGCACTAAATATGAGTGCACTATTACCTAGTCTTTCTAATATTATAAATTCATGACTAGCTCCCTAGAAATTCATATATATCAGAAAGTATAAAAGTTATACAATATTCATTGTTTCACGAAATAATTTTTTATCATTAAAATTAATATTTATAGACTACTCGATTTCACCACATTAAAGTGTTCGTATGTAAGATGAATTGCTATTATCATGCTAATAAGAAAAAAAAAGAATTGATATTATTATATAGCTCAGATCTAAATTTTTATAGCATCAAATATATATATATATATATATATAAATATATATATATATATATATATATTATATATATATATATATATATATATATATAATAACAAATAAAATGCTAACAGTACTAACTAAGTATATTATCATACTAGAGTACTAAAGAGAAAAATCGAGAATATTAAGAAATATATATATATATATGAATAAGATATATAGAGATATATAATATATATATATATAAGTATAATAGTATACTATATATATATATGGGATATATATATATATATATATATATATATATATAATAACATATAATAATATAGTATAAATATCAAGAGAGCTGAGTGATAGGCAGAGATGGAGTATTGATATGGAATATATTCCCACCTTAATAAAAAGAAGTCTATAGCTCAAATAAGTTAACGCTATATCCCTGGACGGTGAGATAATAGAAGAGTATGGAGATGGGAATTCAAGACGCTTCCGTAAATGACGTGGTTATAAAATAGCAAACAGATGAGATTCCTTTTCAGAAAAACTAATAAAATATAAAACTATAGTATATAATAAGCTCTGACTTACACCAATATTCATATTAAAATAAGTAAGCTCTCATCTAGATTTAAAGGAAAATTCAGAAACGCCGAGCCATCATGGAAGTTACAGGAATGAGGTATCTTGTACATTAACACAAATTAAGGTTTCATAAATATAGATGTTCAAAGAGCGGAAAAATATAAACATCACGAAAAACGATATAGTATGGTTGCATAAAAGATTGCTGAAATAGTTTTCATTTTTCTGGAAAGAAGGAATCAAAGATTTTCATGAAGATTATTCAGGAATAAACAGGAAAAGAATAAGGTGATAATTACATTACAGAGTAGAGTCTATAGGAGTAAAAGACTGACTTGATTAGTAATAAATCGTTAAGAAAATTAACTGAGGGATTTGCTAGGTATGCCACAACTCGCTAAATAAAAAGCTATATCGGGGTTAATAAGCAACTACAAAAGTCGCCCTTGTCGAGTTAAATAATTAAGTTCCTGCAGTTGGGTCTCCTATGAATGTTAGGATCACATAAACGATAATGATATTATTGAAGTAAGATTGAAACACTATGCGAGGGAAGTTTTAAACTGGACAGTATTTATAAATGAGGAAACGATAACGAAATGACTAAAACTGATTGTCAGTTGCTAGATGGCAATGATACAGATCAGGGCAGTGGAAATAACTGAATTAAGGAAATATAAGTTATACTATGTAGGGGAAGAAGCATAGGTGATTGCTATGGTATAGATGTGTTATTCCATATAATTACAATACAAAATTAAACTGTCCAAGAGATGAAAAATGGAGGACAAGATCCAAATAGAATCTAGGGTTTCTAGAGAAATTTTAGCAATAGATTGAAAATAGTGAAGATATAAAACATTGAAACTTTGAAACAAAGGGAAACTCTGTTTAAAATAGCACAAAATTGACATGAGTATTGTACTGTAGTACGAAAATAGTCATTCGTTTACAAAATAAAAAATAAATAACAAAAACGCTTAAATTTTAATTCATATGAAACATGCGGGGTCAGATCGTAGTCTAAGTAAGAATTCCAACTATGTAAAGTTCCATTGAACAAGGAGAATTCCATTAAAGCACACAAGCCCATGGTCTGGTACATACAGAAGAAAAACGACGAAAGGTTAATACCGTCATATTTATTTGCTATAATATTCAAATAACATTCAATGTTATAGATAAAAGAATCTAAAATATTTAAAAAACAAAAACAAAAAAAACTAGTGAGTTTAGAGATAGATATTCTTACACAATGCATAAGATTATTATTATTCTAAAGGTGGCAATCCTCTTTAAATTTTTCAAACTTATAATTTAAAAGAGAGAGAAGAGCTGAATGAATTGAGGAGGGCAACGGAGAACTCGATGTATATAGAACATGAAACCTTTATTTCTTTGGTAAATGGCAAGACATATATGATTGATTTCAAGGTCATCTGGATCAACGAGAAAAAACATCAAAATCATTACAGAAGTAGTAACTGTAATACTGCCGTGATTGGAAAAGAAATTTATAACAGAAAGCACACCCAGGGAAATATAGAAGAAAAGTGTTATTTTCCTGTAATTATATATATATATTATATATATATATATATATATATATATATATATATAATATATATATATATATATATATATATATATATATATATATATATATATATATATATATATATATATATATATATATATATATATATATATATATATATATAAATATATAAACTACCTTTTAACGTACTTTATCCCCTATTAAGAGGGTAACACGGGGACACAGACCCAATCAAACTTTAAGGCCGACTATCCCAAAAGAGCGCCACAAACGTGTTCGCAGTCGAGTTTTTATTCTTGCCCCCAGGAGAATAAAACTCCAACTGCTACGCCGAAAGGAAAAAAAAAAAAATTTTTTTTTGGAACCAAGCCGTCCTCTCGTGTGAGAATCGGCGACTCAGCCTCTGCGCCACGAAGCGTGTTTTCTATATATAATATATATATATTATATATATATATATAATATATATAATATATATATATATATTATATATATATATAGTATATATATATATTATATATATATATATATATATATATACTGTATATATATATATATATAGTATATATATATATATATATATATATAATATAATATTATGATATAGAGTAAGTATATTATAATATATATATAGTAGATATAGTTTATATAGCTATATTAGTTATAAGTAACTATATATATTATCTATATAGTACTAAGTATGTACTATTACTATTATATATATATAATATATAATATATATATATATATATTATAATATAGTATATATATATGATATGTATATGAGGTTGTATGAAAAGGGAGTGGTGGGACTGTGTGTGTGAGCAATATATAGTTACTATATATGTAGTATATATATATATATATAGTATAGTATATATATATATAATATATATAGTTATATATATATATATATATATTATAATATATATATATCTATACTATATCTATATCTATATAATATATAATATGATATATATAATATAATATATATATATATATATATATACTGTTATATATATATATATATATATATATATAGTATATATATTATAGCGGGTTATACTATTATAACTATAGTATACTATATAATTATATATAATATATATATATAATAGTATATATAAGTATTGTATATAATCTACATATATATATTTATATGTAGAGTACTAAAAAGTATAATAGTATATATATATCGTATATGATATATAATATATATATATATATATATTAATATATATATATATATATATATAATCAACTGATTCAACACAGTAATAAATAAGAATTGCCGACATATTTTATATATTGAGAAAATGCCTAAAAATGTTTATCCTTTAAAAGTAAATGTTAACTTATTTTTTATCATTTACCAAAACTTCATTTACAAGTTAAATTGAGATTTCTTAAAGCTACTTTCTTTTGGAACGGTAAAGGAAAGTAAATGGTTAAAATAAATTATTTGGTATTGCAAAACAAACCACTCTCAAATTTGTAAAAGCCTAAATTAATAAGAGAACGCAAATAATCACAAAAACATAAGCTTTTGGGGATAATAATAATAATAATAATAATAATAATAATAATAATAATAATAATAATAATAATAATAATAATAATAATATCAGTGCACACTATAAACTATTGTACCGTGAGAAAAATTATCACAAAAATCGCATGGATAAACGCACTAGGAAGCACGGGGAAAGACAAACTTAATATTTATTTGTTTTTAAAAAAAAACAAAACTCATGAGCCTATTAACGTTAATAAAGCAGAATCAATGTAAGGAAAATCTGCTACAATCCCCTAGAAAAAAAACCTTCCTTGCAAAGAATCTGTTTGGTGAACCAGTAAAAAATATCTTAAATAAAAAATTGACAACATCAAATTGCCTGCATGGGTTTCATGATAAAAAAAATTAAGTACATTACTTACAGAGATTCTTTACAAGGGTTTGATCTAATATCTACAAAATCCTTTCGAAACAAATTGGGAAATACCTCAGTGAAAAATGAATGTCTATGAAAGTTATGAAAGAAAATTATACAATACCAGCCTCAGAAAGACTGACTGACATCCCTCTTAAAAATCACCTGAAATGGAAAATTTTGTCAAAAAATGTAAAACATTCAATACAATACAATTTTTGAGTTAGAATTCTAGAATACTATTATTTAATAATAATAATAATAATAATAATAATAATAATAATAATAATAATAATAATAATAATAATAATAATAATAATAATAATAATAATAATAATAATAATTTCATTGAAACTAGGTAAGCTTTATATGTTATTTTTTTTATTTATTTATGTAAGACCAACATCCCAACCACTCGTTATTGGATTGCTAACTCTATATATCAGGATGGTAAAATAACTATTTCTCTCAAATGCAAATCGTTTTCTAAGCAGAAGTCTTTTGTTGCCCCCACATGTTAATCTTATCATCTTTAATCTTTTTGGTACAAAAATTGTTACTTCTCAAGATAATATAGCACTCCTTCTATTCCTCTGCTCCTGAACAGATTTCAGGTTTCTCATACTTATTTAAAAACATTTCATCTGCAATCTTTTCTCTTCTTGAATGACCCCTGTTTTCTTCTTTGATTTGATGAGTAGTAGCGAACCCTTTGAAATTCTTTTTCATCATTCACCTCTTTCCTTTTTTACGAGATATTGTTTTAAAAAACTCGTGAGTAATTCTCAATCTGATACATACGGCAAGACTTTCATTGAGTTTCTCTTGAGTTTGTTATATTTATTTGCAACCTGTCACTTTGAATTATGCTTTTTTACTCCAAAAATATATTCTTACTTCTCTGAACCATTATTCTTATATAAATATTTTCCTTACTTCTACCTTTTAGCTTATATTTTTCTTCATTCTCTTACCGATACTTTATTTATCAATGTCTTAAAATACTTTTATTGTATTAGCTACTTTCAAATATTTTCTCTTTCGATGTAACAATTTTAAAACAACAACAACAACTGCTTTAACCTACTCCCCTATATTTTATTCTTCGTTTTTTTATTATTTTTTTTTTTATTCTCTAACCTACATCAATTGTCCTTAATTCAACTCTCTCCTTTTGAACTTTTTGATTTCTCGATTAACTTTTCGCACTTGCAATTCCCTAACTACTGATACTCTACTTCACGTTTTAAATATAATAATAATAATAATAATAATAATAATAATAATAATAATAATAATAATAATAATAACAATAATAATAATAATAATAATAATAATAATAATAATAATAATAATAATAATAATAATAATAATAATAATATCTCTAATTTAGTGCATGGTTTCATACTCTTACCGTGAAATAGAACCGAACATTCAGCAACTAACTTAAAGAACTTTTCCAAAAAAGGGGAAGAAAATTTAGGGTTCAGAAATTCTACATGCAAAGAGTGCGAAATTTCGATTTAATTTACTGTGGTTACCTACTCGAAAAACCTCTGGTCTTTAACTTGAAATCTTTCTTCTTTCCTTTATAACTATCTACATGGACTTTGCTTTTTTTGTTCTTAATCTTTTTATATTCTTTATTTCGAGAGGTTGAATATTTCTCATCTTCTATTTTATCCCAGTTCAATTTCCTCTTCTTTCCCATTCCATGGTTCTTTACTTGATTGCTTGATCGAATTTGACTTTCTTCTTCAAATTTGTTTTCATCTTCAAATCTGAAGTGTTTTTTATTTGCTTTATTATCTCTGCATTTCGAATACTGATCACGTTTTTTGCGATGATCAGACATTTCGTTTTTTACTATTTCTCTTCTATGTTTGCTTTCTCTTGACTTTTTATTATTCTCTGCCTGTTTAACTGGTTTGTTCTTCTTTGCATATTCATTTCTGAGAAATTTCTTACTTATCTTTTTATCGTCCCATTTGCCCTCCCTTATTTGCTCCCAACGTTTAACGGGTTTATTACATTCATTTTTATCATGATATTTATCCCAGTAACATTCCTTACCCCTTCGTCTAATAAACTGTTTTTTGGGACCACTTTGTTCCCTGAAGTAGCTCTTTTTTTGAGGCTTTTCCCAATGCCTTTTCAATCCAGTCGCTTTCTTCGGCAATTTAGATTCGTAATCATCATCGTCATCGTCGTCGTCGTCGTCATCATCATCTTCGGAATGTCGATAATATTTTCTGGTAAAATCAGGAACTTCTGTATCTGCGTCATCTTTCACTTTATCAAATTTGTTATACTGTCCCTTAAAATATCGTTTATCTTCTTTAATTAGTTTTTGCTCTTCTTTCTTTTCTTTTATTTTATCTTTTAGACTAGGTTTAGAGTCCTTTTTATGATCTCTTGGTTCTTGATTCTTAAAGCTTTTATCTTTATGACGGTGATCTACTTTTTCTTCAACAGACTGCTTGTGACTTTGACGGTGATCTACTTTTTCTTCTACAGACTGCTTGTGTCTTTGACGGTGATCTACTTTTTCTTCTACAGGCTGTTTGTGACTTTGACGGTGATCATTTCTATTGGGTTGAACTTTTCTGTCTTTGTGATATTCTGGCTTTGAATCACTTTTACCACGGACTTTCTCGAATTCTTTATTTTTTAATTGTTTCTGAATTTCTTCTCTTATTTCTTCATTTTCTAAAGTAGATGAATGCTGCTTGTCAGTCGGTGATTTAGACCTTGTGTCCGTTTGTATGGTTGGCGCTTTTTTCTCCTCTTCAGGTTTCTTTACATATTTGATTTTATCAGTTACAATGTCTTTTCCAATGCTATGTGTTTCTTCAATTTCATCATCATCATCATCATCGTTCTGAAGGCTTTCGTCCTCAATGATGTCCTCCTCCTCATCTTCGCCCTCGTCCTCGTCAATTTCTTCACCAACATCCTCGTCGTCGTAACCACTGTCCACTTCTTCTTCTTGGTCTTCCTCTTCTCCATCGTCGTCGTAGTCGCCTTCTAAATCATCTTCCCCCCTGTCTCCCATCGAGATTCTAATCTGAAATATATATATATATATATATATATATATATATATATATATATATATATATATATATATATATATATATATATATTATATATATATATAGAGATATATATATATATATTAGGATGTATCCGATACCAGAAAAGAGGCCGATAACGATACCGATACCCTATTTTTTTTTAGGTGCCGATACCGATACCGATACCTTTAATTAATATAATAATACACAGTAATAAGATAGAACATTTGTGCACTGCTAGGCAACTCAAGATTGCATTCCCTGTACAAACAATACTTAGTCATTTATGTTTTCACATTTGGTTGTGCCCATAAGTATATTTATTTTATAAATTAAAAATAGTATCTTTATGAATAATAATTGCAAATAATTAATAACTTTTTTGTTTGTGTTTAGTTCAGAAATTTTCCATTTCCATTTTCAAGTAAGTATTAACAAAGTTTAGCTATTAGCTTTTATGTTTTAACATGATTACAATTTACAAGAAGATTCTTTAACTAGCTACAATATAAAGAATAAAAATAATGAAAGAAGAGACCTCAATTAATCACGAAAAGTTAAAATAAAAAACGCTATTACTCAAACATGACATAATAAAATACTCCTTTAAGATAGATATCATTCAATACTCAAAAAAAATTCACAAATTGGGATGCAAAAACATAAGCTTTCACTAGTATCATGAGATTGTCTTTTTGAGGTGTGTTTACATTCCTACCGAACCTACACTATATAAATACGCTCTCTCTCGACTGGTGAAGGAGGTGCTGATAATTATTTGCCCTGATAATAATGAAAACCTTGGCTCATTTTCATGCCACCGCATGAAAGTGATTCTTCTCTTTCTTTGCAGTACTACATGTGAGCCTCATCTCCTTCTTTCGTGACCCAAATTTGAATTATTTTTACCTTATTGACCTGCCCTCTTCAGTTTACTAATGAGGTTCTTGCGATTCCTTTTGAAGGTGTGAATGAGAATGCAATTTCGGGGCCATGAACTTATCAAAGTTCAACATATCCAAACTCATCTTCCAAAGAAGACAAAGCCACCATTCGTCATCATCAGCGCCAGGTCAGTAGATAAGGCGGCTTCCACTTTTCTAGGTTCCTTTTTTTTTTTTTTTTTTTTTGAAATGCTAGCAAGCTCCTCGGTTATGCCATATAATGCATTCTAGAAGTGGTTCACCGTCGGAGGTGCCATTTTGTGGGTTGTATTAAAGTTTATAAATTCTTACAGAACCTTTATTATTATTACAGTTGGTTAATGGCTCATGTAAGTGTGAACCCTTATTCAAGATGTTAAAAGAACGTTTCAAAATCAAGATCAACGTAGAATACGCAGATAAACACCAGTTTGTATGGGATAAAATTAAAATGATAGGGAAACATATGAAGAGAATTTTATGAACAGGTGTGGGTGGTGGAAAAGTTAAGACTGCAGCAACCAGTCAGAACTAGAAAGCATGTGACAGCTTATAAGTTTTAGCCTTGACCTGACCCCTATCCAAAAGCTGGAGAAAACCAGGAGCCCCCTGCCTCACAGATATGAGAGCAGCTCCATGCTGGTAAGGACTGAGACTGCTGGAGACTGAGCACCAGAGAGGCCTTCTAATGCACAGAACTCCCAGTTTTTGAGGCCGTCCTTATCAACCACTGTGATTTGAGGTTTTCAAAACATTTTTTGTTATGTTAAGGCTAAGGATGCTTATATTATAACAGGAGAGACGAGAGAACTGTCGAAAGAGATAGAAAAGTTAAGTGTCTTAGAGAGAGAGAGATTTGAAGTTGAGCTTTTAAAGAATTAAATTTCTCACAAGCTTGAGACGACTGTAGAAATTTTATCTCAGACTAGCAGACTGAATTGGCAGAGCCGAAACTAGAAAATTGAAGTATGAGAATTATGGTGATTAGAATTAGCGGCCCAGCAAGTCATCGACATATGAGTGGATAGAGTTAGATGTGCAGTAAAATCATTGATAAAAAGAAGGAAGAGAGAAGGAGATAAACAGAACCTTGAGGTACACCACAATTAAAGAAGAAGAAGTTGCCCATCAACAACAGCCGACATTGAGTGATTTGAGAGATAAGCAATGAGAAGAAGGAAACCCAAAGGAGGGGAGAGCTTGGCCGTACCCGGTCAAATGCTTTGATATGTCAAGCCACCACACAGTTCCCGTAAGGGTGGAAAAACCATAAATCGTTAGCTGAAAGTATATCGCCAAAAGGAGCACCGAAAGCCGTACTGGTAATCAGAAAGAAGGGAAAGAGATTCCAGATGACTAAGAAGGTAGAGCGAGAAGGGTTTCAAAGATCTTAGAAGAATACAAGTGAGATCTTAGGGCAATAGTTAGAAGAATCAGAGCAGTTTTTTCGGAATAGTTGGACATGCTGCGCGCCTCCAAGGAAAGTGCTAGTATTGAAGCATAGAGAATATAGCTGAACGAGGGGTGGGGTCAGCACACTCACTTCCTCAAAACTCGGAGGAATGCCATCCGCCACCCGCCTTCTTTTTAACGTTCACAGGTGATTTCGCTGGTGGAGCTCATGCACCTCGGATCAAATGAAATAACAGGTAAAGGCATAGGACACCTGGAGGAGAAGGAGGAGGAAGAGGGAATACCAGAATGTCCTAGGTTAGAATTAGAGGAAAATAGCTAGCCAAAAGATTGGCGTTTAGTTGAGTATAACCAACAGAATCATCAGAGCGAATAAGAGAGTGAAAGTGATGATTTTACAGAAGTGGTTAGAGATGTTTTTGGCAAGAGTCAGAGAGATTTTGTCAGTGGAGTAAACTGGCGGAGGTCGTAAACATTTTTGCTTAACGAAAGTCCGCTTTAAGCCTCGTCGAAGAGTATCCCTGCAACGATTTCTTAGCTGAATGAAATTGGCAAGAGTAATAGGAGAATTTTTCCACACCCCGGATAACTATTGTCTCTAGCCTGGAATGACAGGAAAACAAAGGCT
>JABUQX010007958.1:52500-55000 GCA_015478945.1 Trachelipus rathkii
CTTCACTGGGCGGAGCCACAGGTCTCTAAGGGAGGAGATTTGATATGGTATTCTGTAGGGAGCGAATGGGGGGCATCTTAGTAGAAGGTGTTTAATAGTTTCAGCTTCTATTAAGCATCTATAACAGAGTGGGGATGGAGTATCTTGGGATCGAAACCTATGTTCATATTCCTGGAGATCTGGGTGATGTCCGGATCTTAATCTAGAGGGGGAGTGTGTTTTGAGTTGAAGATATTTCAGTGGGATGGGAGTTTATGAGGTGATTTGGCAGACGGTTGTTGAGGTATTGCTGTGTAAAGTGTGTGTATGAATGTATTTTGAGAGAGATGTGTTATTTGGGGAGGGGGAATAGTTTTAAAGAGTTTTGCAGTAGTAGAGGGCATCGGAAGAGGGAGGGGATTTTAAATGATGTATAGGGTGTTCTTGTAGGGTTATGGCATGGGTGGGTAGTGTCAAGAGTCGTGGCATAGAATTGTGATCCTATCATATCTAGACGATCCTGAATGGGGAAAATTTTTGTTTCTTCATGCAGGTGTTGGATAGGGGTAATTTTTAGACAACCTGTAAATGCTCGTGAGTTTTAATACTGACAACAGATATGAAATCTTAAACAAAATGATTACCCTAAATTGAATAAAATAATGACAATAAATATGAAACTTTATATAAATTAGATCCTTTGAAAATTCTTTTGCGAAGTAGACACTGAGTGTCTTTTCTCTTTCAAGTATGAAATAAAGAATAGAAAGTAAGTCATAGAAACAGATAAAGTTATTGAAAGTGCCTTTTTTAAGTTAATCCTTTCTCCTAATATTCTAAATATGAATAAATCTTCTATTATCTTCAATTTTTGCTATCTTATATTTCTTAATCAAAGCAATCGGTTAATAATGGAAATAATAATAATTCCTTTTATAAATGTAAAATCATTTACTTTCATTAATACTCAAAAACACTAAACCTTTACTTGGAACCAGTCCTATGAAAAAGAAGAAAAAATAAAAAATTAAATAAAAACGTACATACAAAATATGGACCCTACAGATACCACATTAGCATGGCACCCTTATCGAATAGCGGTCCACCACATACACTGTAATTAAAACAGTTCGTATGGGGTATTTTGAATTCTTTGTTATTTAATTTTATTAGTGGATGAGGTTAGAGGATACCAGACTGTTGATCCATAGTTAACTGTAGTTCTTGAGAATTGTTTAAATGTAGTTGACAGTGTGGTTGTTTCGTTGCTGAAGCTGTGCTGAGATAGGGTTCGTAGGACATTTAATTTTTTATTTTCTGTGTTTATGATGTTTCGAATGTGAGGTGTAAAGGTGAAGTGGGTGTCAAAAATTATACACAATGTAACAAGAAAAATGTTTCTTCTGATTTTTCTTTTGTTTTTTATTCCGTTTTTTATGTAGATTCCAAATATGTTTTTAGTTTTTCTCAGGCATCGACTGTTTTTGTGTTACGACGGCAGGAAGTATTTATTGGCATCCCATTTTTTATGGTGGTTACCGTTACAAAAAAAAAATTTTTTTTGGTTTCTTCTGATTTTTTTATTGTTTTTTATTCAGTTTCTTATGTAGATTTCAAATATGTTTTTAGTTTTTCTATAGCATCGACCGTTTTTGTGTTACGACGGCAGGAAGTATTTATTGGCATCTCATTTTGTATGGTGGTTACCGTTACAAAAAAATAAAAATAAATAAATGTTTCTTCTGATTTTTTTTATTGTTTTTTATTCAGTTTTTTATGCAGATTCCAAATATGTTTTTAGTTTTTCTCTAGCATCGACCGTTTTTGTGTTACGACGGCAGGAAGTATTTATTGGCATCTCATTTTGTATGGTGGTTACCGTTACAAAAAAAATAATTTTTTTTTTTGTTTCTTCTGATTTTTTTTATTGTTTTTATTCATTTTTTTTTCAGATTCCAAATATGTTTTAGTTTTTCTCTAGCATCAACCGTTTTTGTGTTACGATGGCAGGAAGTATTTAACCACAATACAAAATGAGAAGATGCCAATAAATACTTTCTGCCGTCGTAACACAAAAACGGTTGATGCTAGAGAAAAACTAAAAACATATTTGGAATCTGCATAAAAAACTGAATAAAACACAATAAAAAAATCGGAAGAAAGAAAAAAAATTTTTTTTTGTAACTGTAACCACCATACAAAATGAGATGCCAATAATTACTTCCTGCCGTCGTAACACAAAAACGGTCGATGCTAGAGAAAAACTAAAAATATATTTGGAATCTGCATAAAAAACTGAATAAAAAACAATAAAAAAATCAGAAGAAACAAAAAAAAAAATCTTTTTTTGTTACATTGTGAATTATTCTGAGTATTTTAGGTGTTTTGTTTAAAGGGATGATTGAGATATTTAGGGTTACTTGTGGGTGATAGGATGATTGGTGTCCGTCTGTGGGTGATCAAGGTTATAGTTGATTTTTCGGCAGAGGCCGGCATTCTCGTGGAAGATGACCAAGTTTCT
>JABUQX010007958.1:57500-58583 GCA_015478945.1 Trachelipus rathkii
GACATCGACAGCTTGGAAAAGGTTTGGATAATATATAGAAGTGAGATAGAAGATATATATGAATGAGAATCAAAAAGTATGTATGAGGCTAGTAAGGCAAAAACAGTATAGTGCAGCAATTAAATGGTGTCCAAAAGTGATTGGTTTAGTATTAATAGAGAGAGAGTCAGGGTTGTTTATGTTCCTTGGATTATTCAGTTCTGTATATGGATGGGTTATAAAAGAATTAGGGGGGTGGCAGGAAAGGGTGTTAGAATGATGAGAATGGAGATGAGTGGAGGTGCCCTACCTTATTTAGCATGCGGATGATTTGTTTTGTGTGTGAATCATGAGAGAGTTTGAGAAGAATTGGATAGAGAGAGAGACTTGGCAGAGGTATGTAAAAGGAGGGGCCTGAAAGTAAACGTAGATAAGAGTAAGGCTTATGGATGTGAGTGAGGATAGATCTCAGTGTGAAGTTATGTAGATGGTGAGACTGGAACAAGTGTCTTGAATTTAAATATTTAGGGGTATGTGTTGGATGAGAGGGGAACGGATGATGCAGAGTGTAGTAGGAAAGTGTGAATGGTAGGAAGGTGGCTGGTGGAATTAATCGTTGGTGAATGTAAAAGACTAAGTCGTGGAGTTGCAATAGGGTTTTGCATGGGGTATGTTGTTACCTGTTGTTATTGATAGTAGCGGAGACTGATGGTCTGGAAAGAAGCATAGACTAAAGTTCAAGTGTTCAAGATTGAGGCAATCGTTAGGGCGTCCATACAAGGTTGTTGAGAGAATTGATAAAATGAGGACTGAACGTATTAGAGAGTTGTGTGTGTGAAGAAAAGGGTGTAAACGAGAGAATAAATGAAAGTAATGTTTGAGATGTTTGGTGCATGTGGAAAGAAATGAAGTCGTAATCGGTTGGTTAGCGGTATGTATAGTGGTGAGTGTGTTGGGAACGACGTGTTGGGAGAACCGAAGAAAAGTGGATTAGTCAGTAAAGGAAATGTTTGAAGAGAGAAATAGTGAGGTGTGCAGAAAGGCGAGATGAAAGGTGATGATAGGAAGAAATGGCGGGGTTTGTAAGGGGGTATGGTTGTGGGT
>JABUQX010007959.1:7500-22487 GCA_015478945.1 Trachelipus rathkii
TCGGCTGAGCCCAATTTTCACGCCCAAAGATGGACAAAAAATTCCTTAATTTTTGCGCCATTTGACGGGAAAAGAAGCAAACTGTAGTTTTTTCTGAACTCTTAAACGGTCGTTTTCGAGTGTTTTTCTGTGTCGAGTCATTCTTTCGGAATTTTCATTTCTCCCAACCTATGTTTTTTTGACATTTTTGGCTTCATCATCATCAACACATTTTTTCGAAATGACTTCAAACTTGAATATGCAATGATGGGTCCAACCTACAAAATGCACGAAATAGTTTTTGGATTTTTTAAAATTTGTGCTTTGCAATGTCAAAATTCAAAATCCACTTTTTTTTTTAAATGAAAAATTGCGAAAACATTTTTTCTTCTCATGCGATCTGGATGAATTTCAGAGCATATGTAGTCGAATATTTTGGGAAAATTTTTCTTTTTCTTTTCAGTATACAAAAAATTATCTAAGTAAAAAAGATGCATCCCACCCGACTGTATAAGCTCCGAAAATTTGAAGTTGATGGGATAAAGTAAAAAAATAAATATCATTTTCCAAAAAAAACACATTTTTTTGGAAAAGTGAAATATTGATATATCTTTTTCTCTTGTCCGATCAACATCAAATTTTCAAGGGCAAGATACATCTTTTTTGCTTAGATAATTGTTTTGTATACTTAAAAGAAAATTTCAAATTTCCAATAAAAATTTTGTTGAAAATTTGTTCAAGAACAATCACAAAACTAACTGCATAATGCAAAGAAAATACACTTAAAAAATTGTGGCATCTCCCAAGACCTGCATATGCTCTGACAATTTAATCCAGAATCGCATGAGAGAAAGAAGTTATAGGCATTTTTCATTTTAGGAAAAATGAAGTGGGTTTTGAATTTTGACATTATCTGAGCACAAATTTAAAAATCTAAAAAAAATTTCGTGGCATTTTGTAGGTAATGGACCCCATCAAAGTATATTTCAAGTATGAAGTCATTTGAAAATAATTGTAAAGTTGAAAGGAGCCATTGTCAAAAACCAATAGGTTTTGAAAAAAATGAAAATTCTGAAGGAATACAGCTAAAAAAAAAAACTCGAAAACGACGTTTTAGTGGTCAGAAAAGCTACAGTTTGTTTTTTTTTCTATCAAAATTAGATGAAAATTAAGAATTTTATGTCCATTTTTACGGGGGGGGGTGAAAATTTGGCTCAGTCCGAAGCAAATATAACATTGACAGTAATTGTAACATTTAATAGTAATTTGAAAATAAAATTGAAGATATATTTTCTTATAAAAATTTCTTAATTTTATCTCTTAACAACAAAATGATTGATAACTTCCTCGTTTATATTGTGCAGCTACGATGAACACTCATTAAAGCTAGTTTCTGTTAGGCTTTCTTCTCCTGTAGAATTGAAAAGTATGTTGAGCTTTTTCAGAGTAGGGAAATTATTTTTTTGAAGTTCACGTTTATATATATTAATATATATATATATATTATATATATATATATATATTATATATATATATATTATATATATATATATATATATATATAATATATATATATATATATATATATATATATATATATTATATATATATATATATATATATAATATATTTATATATATATATATATATATATATATATATAATATATTATATATATATATATATATATATATATATATATAAATAAAATAGGAATCTGCCAGGTCCTCCATCATTTTTCCTGCTTTAGGTCTGATTTTTAATGCTTGAGCAGCAGAAAAAATAGGCCGTTCAAGACCACCGCTTAGACTTGCTCTTTGAGGTAGAATCGCATGTATTTCAGAGTTTGGACACGGAGTTGCACATTGGATTAGGAAGGAAACCATTATGAGGGGCATCATCTGTATTAGCAAGAGGTAGAAATAATCCTTAAAGCAACTTTATTCATACTCATCTTTGAGCTTTCTCTCCCCTCATTCATGCGAAAAAATGAAACCCTCCTGATGAACGTGTAGAATAAGTCTTTTTGTGGCGAAGTATATATCGCTCTCAAGTATTAGTCAGCCTATATGAATACGACTTTAGATAATTATCTTATTGTGAATGTAGGCTTATGTCACCTTATAGCGCTTCCTTAGGAAACTCTTGCCTCCTAAACCCCTTACATACACAAAAGCTGACAGGCTAAAATATGCGACGAGAGATGTGTCGGCTTTAGTTTATATATGCTTTTGGCTTCTCTGAAGTATTTAGATAAAATCTAGACGCCTTTAGAAGAGCACTTAGGAAAAGCTGATGGAGGACTGTGACAGATAAGAGTAGTCTATATTATTAACTGTCAAGTCTGATAAGATAATATACATATTATGTCATGAGAGAAATTTCATCTTCTGTACCATAGTGAGTTATTTTTAAATATTCTTATAGCATCTAATATATATTTATAGAGTATAGAGTAAATATAAAGGTTGATAAGTTGAATTAATATTAGAATTATATAATATCAATTTATTAGAAAATACATAAGGGCAGGTTAAAAATACTTCGAAGTTTGCGCAATTGCATTTTGAGATATGGAAGTCGCAAGTCAGTAAACTTGAATGAAGTGATTGAAGTCACCCACAGAAGATACAATTCACCACTTGGTCAGTTCAAAATTTTCTGATTCCAACTCTACTATCTTGAAAGTTTCCGACTCGCTCCGACTCCGACTCCACTCCACCCTTTTCAAAATTACCGACTCCGACTCACGACTCCACCCTCTCAAAATTAACCGACTCCGCGACTCGCGATCGAGCTCTACAACCCTGGTTGGAAGCATAAAAATGTCCACCTATTCGAAAAAAGGAAGCCGCTCTGATCCTCTTCTAACTATCGCCTTATAGCTCTAACCTTGTATTCTTATTTCTAAGATCTTTGCAAAACCCTTCTCACTCTCACTTCTAGACACCTGGAATCTCATTTCCTTTTTGCCCGATCGCCAGTAGGCTTTAACCGCTCGAGTCTCTGTGATATACTTTTCCTATTTAACAGAAGATTTATGGTTTTCCGCCCTTAGGAACTACGGGGAGACTTGCGCTTGCCATATACAAAGCATTTGACCGGGTATGGCACGAGTCACTGCTCTCCAAGCTCCCCTCTTTGGGCTTCCTCCTTCTCTTTGCTTACTTATGTCTAACTTTCGTTCAAATCGCTCAATATCGGCTGTTGTTGATAGGGCGACTTCTTCTTTTTCTGTCAATAGTGGTGTTCCTCAGGGTTCTGTCTTATCTCCTACTTTATTCCTGCTTTTCATTAATGATCTTCTCACCTGCACAGCTAACTCTACCCACTCATATACCGATGACTCGACCCTTCATTCTTCAACTCATTTCAATTCTGCTCCCTCTTTTACTTCTAGAATTGCCTCTGGTCTTAATCTTTTGGGGTCGTCTCAACCTTGCAAAATTTAATTCTTTAAAACCCAACTTCTACAAATCTCCCTCTATAAGGCACCCTCTAACTTTCCTATCTCTTTCGAAGGTTCTCTCGTCTCTCCTGTTGACAATATAAACATCCTTGGCCTTAACATAAACAAAAAATTGTCTTGGAAACCTCATATCACAACGTTTGGTAGGGCAGCCCTCAAAGAAACTGGGAGTTCTGTTTAGACTGCGAGATTTTTTTCTCGTCTTCTCAGTTACTCCAGCTATATAAGGGTCTCATCCGCCCTTGTATGGAGCACTGCTCTAATATCTGGGGGGCCTCTGGTTTCACCCGGCTTCTGGATAGGGTCGAGTCAAAGGCTTATAAACTGTCCTGTTTTTTCTAGTTCACTTGACCCTCTATCTTTGAGGCGCGATGTTGGTACTTTATATATTTTCTATTGGTACCGTAGTGGCAAGTCCTCGAGAGAACTTTCCACTCGCTTACTACCACTTTTACGACCCCATCGTAGCACAAAGGGTGCTGTGTCTGCACATGAGTTTTGTGTTGATATTAGTAACTCCAGACTAGTTCGCTGCTGTGCTCCTTCTTTCCTGCCACCTGTTCTGTTGTTCTGTGGAATTCTCTTCATCTTCTGTGTTTCCTACTCAATTTAATTTCCCTCACTTTAAAGACTGAGTCTGTGCTCATCTGCGTAATTTGCGTTAGATGAATTTTTGAGGCGTTCAACACCCCCTACTTGAATAGGGCTTAGCCCGTGACAATAATATATATATATATATATATATATATATTATAGTATAATATATAAAATATATTGTCTATATTATATTATATATATATAATATATATATATATATATATATATATATATATATATATATATATATATATCCTAATTGCTTGCTTAGCATGCTGAAGGGAAAAATAATAAAGGAAATTTTGATTGTCAGTATACTGTGATTTGAGAATAAGAATGTCGATGATAATTATTCTTCTTCTAACACTTCTATTAGCAATAAATTCAAATTTATATTTAATTTCCATTCTCGAGCAGCCAACATGAATAAAAATTTCCCTAGTCAATACGATGCTTGCGTTAACTCGAGAGCCTGCCTTTCTGAGAAGTTTAACGTCGTAAAGAGGTGAGGACTTATTAAATTATTCACGGCGAAAACATAATGAAAGTTTGCGCAAATTTAACAGCAAGCAAACACTTTGACCAAGAGCGAAAATCGCTTTTCATAGTCTTCCTTTAATATTCCTTCATTTCCTCGTTATTCTTAATTTTAACAAAAATGACGAAGAATTATGATTTTTTTTATGCTATTCTGTTCAAATTATGAAATAAATTCTTCATTCTATGTACAGTAATTAAGTTTGGAAATTTACATAAAAATAAGATATTGATAAATAGAGAAAATAATGCGAATATTTTAAATAAATTTTGGAATTAGGAAAAAAAAAGAGGAAAAATACCCTAAAAATAAAGAAATTACTTGTTTGACGATTTCGCAAGTGGTACTTAGTGTTTGTGTAGATGTGCGTACGCATTTTAACATTTTGTGTTTGGCAGCTTTTTTTAAATGTCTAAGTGGAAGTCATCTAACGATAGTAACCGTAAATATAAAAGTGAATGAAAAAAAATACATTGTAACAAAAAAAACGGGCTCCAACTTTCGATAGGCTTCATTTCTTAATATTTTGTCGGAATTTAATGAAACTTCAATTATAACTAGTTTATTGTATTTAGAACATCAAATTAAAACATGATTATTTTTGGCCTTTTCTACTTCATTCTAGAGCATGTGTTCGAGATGACTTCCATTTACCTCCGTGCATCCCTTGAGGCGTAGGACAAACTGGTCCAAGATGTCTTTACAAACAGACCGAGGAATGGCTCATATCTCCTCCCTGATGGTTTCCTTTAGTTCAGTGATGGTTCTGGGTCTCCATACGCACACTCGGTCCCTGAGATAGCCCCAAAGGAAGAAATCTGTGGGGCTAAGGTCTGTCTAGGCTATGAGGCGCCCACTCAAAATCAGTCTCGAGACTGATCACATCCTCCAGAGTTCTTTTTCAGCCAATCTCGGGACAGGTTGGAGGTGTGAGAGCTTGCTCCGTCTTGCTGTAACGATAACTTTCTCATAAGAGACGGATAGAGGGTCTGTATCTCACTCTTGAAGGTTTTGAGGACCTCAACATACCTTTCTTTGGTAACTGACACTGTGGCGCCAGACTCCTCGAAGTAAAAAGGTCGGATGATAACTCTGGCTGAGATTGCAACCCATACTGTGCATTAGGGGAGTGTAGGGACTTAATGGTTACTTCATTGGGTTTGGAGGTCCCCCAGAAGACATTGTCTTTGACTTCACCTTTCCTTCAAAATGGAAGTGGGCTTCATCTGAGGTCCAAAGAAGGTTAAGGAAATCTAGGATCTCCTGGATTTTCTCCAGTAACTTGACTACCATAGTCTTTCTCTGCTGTTTGTCTAAGGCTGTAAGGGTCTGCTTCGTCTGTATTCTGTATGGGTAAGCCCTTATACCGAAGGACTGACTTCGCTTGCGCACAGAGCGTCTTGGACTTTGCTGAACTGACTCTCTCACGCTCTCGACCAGCTCGGCTGTACGCTTCCTGGGACGTCCTGAGTGGCTCGGACGGTTTTCACTTGATGCATTGAGGTTTTCCACGGTCCCATACTTCTCAAAGTGGTCCACCCAGTTCTGAATTCTGCTTTTGGAAGGGGCCTTCTCACATTTGAACTGATGCATGAAAGTCTCCTGTAGTATTAATTTTTGACGCAGTATAGTCTTTATTCGAGCTTTTATTGAGGTTAAGTTGTGTTCACAGGCGTTGCCTTTGCCGTATCCTGCAAAATAAGGGGGATTTGTTAATAATTGTAAGATATCACAAAAAGTGCTAGCGGGGCCCGTTTTTATTGTCACCCTGTATTCAAGGTTGCAAAGGGTACCATATTGCAGAAGGGATGCTTTCTGTAAACTCTGTCGCTGTACAGAGGTTTCTTCAAAAGAACAGGAGGGCAGCTTTCTCTTCAAGTAAAGAATCGCTAAGGTAATTCACTACACTACTCAATATCAGATTTGCAAGTAAGCTTTGTATTTCAATTACATCAATTATATATATATATATATAATATATATATATATATACTATATAATATATATATTTTAAATATATATATATATAATATATATATATATATATATATATATATATATATATATATATATATATATATATATATATATATATATATATATATATATATATATATATATATATATATATATATATTTAAACTATCAAAATTTTATGATGACTTGAGCCTCTCTATTGTATTTTATAAGAATGATAAAAATAATAATCAAAGCAAATGAAGAATATATACTAAAAGATATGAGGAAAACCTATTTGTGATTCTTTAAGATTTTTGTAGGTTTAGTGTCTGTTGAAAGCACAAAATGAGAATCTCAAACGTGGTCAATACTAAGAGGGTTGAAACAAACTGACTTTCTGGTTGGGCAACTACGATAATGGTACAACAGCAATAAAGAAAGTTTTAGAGGTGTTAAAACTGTCGAAATATAAAATGGGATTGTATTTATATTTGATTTTCATATTCATATAGTGTACAACACATTAAAAACATTTGACAACAGTGAAAACAACTGGGCATTATTTTAGGTCACCAAGGCGGACAACATCTGTATTTTAATTGGAAAAAAATTTCCCCAGAGATTAAATGGACAAAACTAACATGAATGTGCGATTCAAAGGTGGGTGGAAAGTTACGATTGATTGTTACGATTTAGAAATTTTTAAAGCAATTGTTGAAGCTTTAGAGGAGCTTGAGATGGATCAAGATATTGAACCTTCTTCAAAAACCTCAAATCTTTTGAAATCTGTAATCACGAGTGAATTGGTTATAAATTTAATTATGACTTCAACTTTATTCTCCTTCACTCTTCCATTATGTACTATATTGCAGTCTCCATTATTAGTGAACTTTATTCGCCTTCACTCTTCCATTAAGTACTACATTGCAGTCTCCATTATTAGTGACAGCAACTGCTTTTAATCATATTGAAAATGTGATGCTTGCTTTGAAAGATTTTCGCGAAAACATCGATAAAACATTTTCAAGTAATTTTTTTATATATTTGCAACAGAACTTGTTTTCTGTTAATTAATTATTGAAGAAATAAGAATGTCTCATGTCAGAATCAATGTTAAATGAAAAGAAATCAAAAATTGCAATCCGTTTTCTTGGTGATTTTTCAAACCAGTTAGAGAGCAAGTTATTGATCCATATTTCCCGATTTGTGTAAAGGGATTCAATCGATATCTATTAAAAATTTTACAAATTTTTAAAATAAATTTGATCAATACAGTCACATTTGGATCGATACGATTCTAGCATCTATCTTACTCGCATCGTGCACCACAGAGCGATATTTCTCTACTCTGAAAAGTCTCAAAACAAACTTTCTCAATTATGCAGGGGTGTAAGTAAACACTATCAGAATTGGCTTTAGCGGATGAAATTATAAATCATTTTGGTGTTGAGAGAGCAAGAATAATATATATATATATATATATATATATATATATATATATATATATATATATATATATATATATATATATATATATATATATATATATATATATATATAAATATATATATATATATATATATATAAAAATATATATTATATATATATATATATATATATATATATATATATATATATATATATATATATATATATATATATATATATATATATATATATATATATATATTTATATATATATACTTAAATAAAAGGAATCAAATAATCTGAGGATAAATTTCAAAAGACCTGGCAAATGCTATTATATATATATATATATTATTTTAGATATATACATATATATATATATATATATATATATATATATATATATATATATATATATATATATATATATATATATATATATATATATATATATATATATATATATATATATATAGGTGGGATGGTTTAAACCATTTGGTTTAAACCATTGGTTTAAACCATGGTTTAAACCACATAAAAAACCAATGGTTTAAACCATAAAAAAACCATGCATAAAATATCTAAAAAATATATTTATTAATGATTTTCTTTAGCATGTTGATATGGTTTTCTCAATATTTCAATCGAAGAGTAGCTGAAAGGCAATAAAAATTTTCTGCTGATTTTATATTATTGTGAGAATGATTATATATATATATATATATATATATATATATATACATATTATATATAGATATATATATATATATATATATATATATATATATATATATATATATATATATATATATATATATATATATATATATATATATATATATATATGTAAATTTAACATGTTTAAAACATGATTCTTGTTTCGAGCTCTTGGGAATTCATTTTCTACCCATTGATGCCACATTTCAAAAGTTTATAATAAAACTCATATGTGGAGTGTGAGGATTTGTGAGAAATGTGGCATCGTAGCGCAGAGGATTTCTTTGTGCGTCATTATCATCTGTCATCCTTTAAAGAGAGTTCAAATATAAAGTGACATTGTCGTCATATCGCAATTGGCCATTAATTATATTTTTGGGTGCATTGCAAATATAATAATTTTTTTTTTAGTAAAATAATAAAGTAAAACCTTTTTTTCAGATAGAGTTTATATATTATAATATACCCTCTTATTTTTTACTTTACGAGTTTATGTAAAACTCAAAAAACAATAATAATTTTATACCAGTTTACAGTTATCAAGAAAATTTGAAATTTAAGAATCTAAAGAAATTTATTAAGGAATTTTAAAATATGTGTTAGCACATGTGTATAACAGTTTCCAGTAGTGATTTTTGCCTTTAAAATCTATTAAAACCATTAAAAACTACATTAAAACCATCAAAATAGCATAAAAACAAAAAAAAACATTGGTTTATTTGTTTTTTTTAAAAAAAACAATTTTGTTTTTTTTTTTAAAAAACATGGTTTTTTTCCAACCCTATATACATATATAGGAACTTATCCTTTAAAAGGTAGATAACAGATATATATCGAACGAACGATGTAATCGATTTTTTTTCCGATTATTTCAAGGCAATAGTGCGTTAAGGTTGCTAATAAGTTTTTTTTTTTTTTTTTAACGAAAGGAATACCCAAGATTAAATCGCAAAGATAAGAAAGAGTCAGGGTCTCTGGCTCAGCGGGGATGACGGACTCTGTCCCCTCTGGTCCCCTCTCCGTCGGCAGAGCCCTTAAAAAAGAATAAAAAGAAAATCATAAAAAAATTAACATATAAAAATTAACATGATAAAAAAAGCAACTTGTGGAAACTCTCGGGATCTTTTTATTGGTGTTTTAGCTAACACGTCACACTGCAGGGATGCACGAGCAGAGTCCTGCGATCTTCGATATTACGCCACTAAATGTAACTTCCTTTTATAGGATAAGTGCTCATATATATATATCATAGCTGGGCATGCCGCAACGATTTTCGGCTATTCGGCTAATCGGCTACGCCGCACTATCTATTCTTATAGCCGTAGTCGTAGCCGAAATTTTTTTTTAAATAGTCGGACAAGCCAACGACGCACTGCATTTTTCCGCGGCTATCGTTTCGGCTATGGAATTTTTTTAAATTAATTAAGTGAACCCTAACTCCGTTCTCCCTGATGACAAGTCACTTTCGAAAACGGGTTTTATATTGGTATGAAAAAGGCGTGGCATTGTAGTGATAAGTGTGTAATAATATTTTCAGTCTTAGTTCTATACTAATACGAATAAGATGTGTCAAAAGCTAAAAGAAGAAAAGTGCAACCTGTTTTAAACACGCAGTTTTATTCAAAATTCCTTTGTGATGTTCTTGTCATGTTATTATTTTATTAATTAGGTATTATTATTATTATGTTACTAAGTAATTAAGTAATAATTATTATAATTACTAATTTACTGATTAGTAGTTACTAGTTACTAAGTAATTAATTACTAGTAAAATATATATATAATAAATTAATAATATATATATAATATATATATATATATATATATATATATATATATATTATATATATATATATATATATATATATATATATATATATATAATATATATATATATATATAAATATATATATATATATATATATATATATATATATAAATATATATATATATATATATATATATATATATATATATTTATATATATATATATATATATATATATATATATATATATATATATATATATATATATATATATATATATATATATATATATATATATATATATATTAATTAGATTTATTAATTTATCAGATACTGAAATTTAATTAAATAATTTGTATAAAGTATAAACATAAAATTATTAAAATAATTAAATACATGGATAAGTTTGTGACTAGGACCAGAGGTGTTTCTGGAGACAGTTCAGCCGCTGCCAGTAGTAGCTTAAGGAGCAGCTCTCCCATTTTAAATGAGAGCTGTGACATGGACAGCCAAAGATCTCTTACTGATCCTGTCACTGTAACCCTTGATTGTGAGGAGACGAGGGATCCTGGAAACCAAGGCCAAGAGGGCAACGAGGATGCCGTCAAAGAGTTGAAAAGCTATTTGCTCACTCTTGAGAGGTAAGAAACTCGCCTCCATGCTATAGTAAAGACTAAAGACTAAAGACTAAAGAGCATAGTAAAGAGTAAAGACTATAAAGTAACCAAATTAAATCTTTAAATAAAATCTAGTAAATTAACTTTTTTTGAATTTTTTCATGATTGAACATTTAAATATGAAATTACAATAGTCAAATTCAAAAAAATTAAAAACTTCTATTTATTTCAGTTTCTTCATCTTTGAAAAATTTTTGAGGACTGATGAGAAAGTTGATGGGGTGTCTCTTAGGAAGATTCACACTGGTGTTGCCAAGTGTAAACATCCTGCCTGCAAAGGGAAGAAGGGGCTTTCCTACAGCACCCAGACAAGGTCCCACCTCAAGCAGCATTACAAGCATGTAAGTTTAAATAATTATTAATTAAATAATTTAGATAAGATCACAACAACTAACTGGTGTTGCTAGTTAATTAGTTATCAAGATTTAAACACTCTTGTATAAAGTCTTGATACTTTATACAAATGTTATCAAAGAAAATTAAAAAATTTGTAATTAAAGTTTGTATTATTTTTATATACCAGATGCACAATGACCTTCTCCCTCACCTCTCTGCAGCCATTGAAGGGCTTAGCAAGCGCGGTCGCTCCAGTTCAAGGGAGAGTGAGTCTCGCAAGCGTCAGATGTCTCTGGATGAGAGCTTCAGGTCAAAGTTCAGCCAGCAGAGAGCAAGACAAGGTTACACCAGGTGAAAAAATTCAGAAACATAATATTAGTTATTTTAATTGAACTCAATTTTTTTTAAATAGGTATATGAGCGACTTAGCGTCTTCACGTTTTAAAAATATTTTTATTAAAAATTTAAAATATATTGATTTATTAACTTAATTACTTTTTCATCATTAGGTGGTTCATTCATTCAATGATGCCACTGGATTTAGCTGATGATCCTTACACGAAGGAGATGTTTTACCTCATTAATCCCGAGTTTCATCCCACCTCAAGGAGGACTTTGAGCAGGGATATTGAAAAGCTGATGCAAAAGGGGAAGACTCGACTGATAAACAACCTCTTCCACCAGAAGTGGGTGGCCACTACAGCCGACAGTTGGACCGCCCACAATAGGTCCTTCTTGGGAATGACAGTCCACTGGATTGACAGGGTCAACCTCAAAAGGTGCCATGCAACTTTGGCGGTCAGGGAGGTGAAGGTAAGAAAATTAAAAAGTTAAATTTTGTCATTTTATACCTTAGTCTCATAACCATAAGAACATATGAGGTGTAAATATTATTTAATTTACAGACTAAAACAATAAAATTATTGTCTTTAGGAAAGGCAAACTCACCAGTTACTGGGGAAACTAATCACAGAGATTCATCATGAGTTTAGCATCCACGGTAAGGTGAAGGCCACCACTACGGACAATGGCACCAACTACGTGGCAGCCTTCAACGCCTTTGGTGAGTCCAACCAGGACCAGGAGAACCTTCCTATGGACCCTGATTATCCTGACTTGGAGATTGTGGATCTCCAGGAGCTCCTGAGGGCTGAGGGTGACAACCCAAGTCTGCCGCCTCAACACCGCTGCAGGTACTTAGAATTCGCGAAAACTAGTGCTAAATGCTACTAATATATATTAATAATATTATTAAGTAATAAGTATTAACAAATAAAGATTTGTCATTTAAGATTTAACTAATAATCTTTGAATTTCTTGAATTAAATATCTTATTGTTTCAGTGCTCACACACTCAATCTGTTGGCGACAACAGATGTGAGTGATATACAGGGCTGGAGCAAGGGGGGCTCACAGTGGAGGAGGACCATAGCTAAGATCCAGGCCCTGTGGAACCTTCAGAACAGGGCCCCAGTGGTGGCCAACCAGATCAAGATTGTCGCCAAAAGAAAACTGAAGACTCCTGTGGTGACAAGGTAGTAGTAGTTACTATTAAAAAAAGAAATTTAGCGTAAGAAATTGTTGCCGATTAATTATAGACAAGTTCATTTTATAAGTTTTTGATATTTTATATAAAGTTATATTTATTTCTGCAGATGGAACTCCCTATATGATAGTGTGATGGTCCTTCTGGAGGTTTTAAGGGTCGAAAACCAAATGGATGCCATAAACACCATCCTCATCAAGCAGCCCAAGGGAGGTTCCCCTCTCACAGAGGTAGACGTCGAGGTAAATATAAAGTATTTTTAAAGTAGCAATTGCTCTTTTAATATTTTTATTTATAATTTAATAAATTTATTAAATTATAAATCTCCTCACAAACCCAAACCCCCTCCATTAATCCCTGTTCTGTACCTGTACCATCGCTCTTGCTTGCCCAACACTCATATCGCTACTTCGTAAACAATCTCTAACTGAATATATCCACCTTTTTTTCCGGTCGTCCGACAGGCAAAACACTCTCACATGTGCTCTTATACACTTTCTTAACCAATATGGTGTTCTCCACCTTCTCCACATGTCCAAACCATCTTACAAAATCCTCATCAAATTTGGCAGTCTTTTCCCTTACCCGCAAGACACGCTTCCATGATAAACTCGTTCCTCATCTTATCCAATCTCCTAACTGCCAAGAACGCCCTCAGATTGTCCATCTGTACAACCCTCACTCTTGATCTATTCGCCCTATTCCATACAGATACCTCGCTCTCGTGCTCCCGTATTTTTATTAATAATCAATTATGCTTACGTAACTAAGCAATATATTAATTTTCACTCTTTCAGGTCATGAACGAGTACACATTGGTCATGCAGCCTGTGGCGCAGTGTCTTGATATGCTTCAGGGGGAGAAAAGGGCATACATGGGCACCCTCCTACCCCAACTTTGGTTGATGAAGACCAGCCTTGAGGAGAAGAGTGAAAATATTCATCTTGTGTATGCAAGGCCACTAGTACAGGCCCTCCTCAGTGGCTATGAAAAGAGGTTTGGCCACCTCTTTCAGAATAGGGATCTCCTTATGGCCACTGCCCTTCACCCCTCCTTCACCCTTAAGGCCCTAGAAAGCATTGCACCTGACATGGTGGAGGAGATCGGGGACAGGATTACCCGGAAGATAGGGGACTCCATCAAACCCACTGAGAAACAGCAGCAGCGTCAGCTTGGCCAGCCAACAGAAAAAGAACCCCACAATTCAGACGCACTCCTATTCAGTAAATTGTTTTCTAGAGTATTGGTACGCAGAGCAAGCCAGCAACAGGATGTGGAAATCGTCATACGAAAGTCCATGGAGGAGTGGGTGCCCTCTCAAGAAGATCCGAGCTGTTCCTGTTTCCCCAACCAGCATAGGGAGATATGGATAGATCTATTTATAAAATATAATACCCCCATTCCTAGTTCAGCAGCTGTGGAGAGGTGCTTCAGCGCGGGTGGGGACATCCTCAGGGCCAAGAGATCGTCCTTGAAGGAGGAAAGGTTTGAGGACCTTCTTTTCCTCAAAGGAAATATGGACCTCCTGCAGGAAGTGATTAGCCAGGAGGACATGGAGGAGGAAGAGGACCTATAGCTATGAAAGTATTTAACTATTTATGTAGTTAACATTTAATAAAAAAATTAAATAAATCTGTTTTACTATCTTATAAAAGGTTTAAAATGTAAAGGCATGCTTTCGTTATCGCGCAAAAGTTTACTTTGTAATTTAACGGTATCGCCGTAGGATAGCCGAATAGCCGCATAGTTAATGCCGCACTGAGGTTTTCAAAAATGCAGTCGGATAGCCGACGACGCACTAGTTAGGTGGCAAAGCCGAATAGCCGATGACGGACCTCGAAAAATTATAGCCGCGCCCAGCTCTGGAGATAGATATATAGATGTGTTATAATTAACAAACTTGAGAACTCGATATAACAAGGTAAATGTGAGAACGGCACCACCTAATTCCAAAAACTGAACGAAGTACAATG
>JABUQX010007960.1:0-10000 GCA_015478945.1 Trachelipus rathkii
ATATCCCGCATTCGCACATCCCTCCTCTCTTCTCCTCTCTCTGCCTTCTCTCTTCTAAAATAAGCATTGGAAAACATTGATTTTTGATATATATGATATCTATTTTACTTATAGTTCATCTATTCTTCTTAATCTCTATATCTCTTCATTCTATATTCATCTTTCTACTTACTTCATTTACTCTCTATCTTATATATATATCTATATATATATTATAGTATATATATATATATATATTTATCATATATATATTATATATATATAATTATATTAATTTATATAAATATATATATATAAATATATTATATATATATTATTCTATTATATACTATTAATTTATTTACTCTATATATTATATATATATAATACTACTATATCACTACATTATATGTACTACTTATTATATATATATATATTATAGTATATATATATATGTATATATATATATATAATATAATATATTATAATTTACACAAAATCGCTCCCAGGAAGGGTCAAGACGTGCTCCTGTTCAGCGGGGCACGCACTCTTCTGGAATTTTCTTTCCTCTATCTTCCAAACTCCAATTCCCTCAGCTCCTGCATTGAATCGCATCCATGTCTTCTGCAATGTAGGCCATCCTCTTCGCGGGGCATGGCTGCCGTCAGGAGGTCTTCATCACCTCTCTTGGTCTCGTTTTCCTCCGGTCTCGCACTCCCCCATCTCTTCTTTGGCCACTCTTTCCTCTTGCATTCTCTCAGATGTCCCACGACGAGGCGTGCCGTGATCTGCTGGAGCTTCGCTGCGATGCGATGGCAAGAATGGCCTTCCACGTCCATACCTCATTCTTCTTATTCTTTTTTTTCGATTTTCTCTTGTCTGTCTCGTTCTTGCTAGTCTTTTTGTTCCATGTATCCGCTCGTCAAAAACGTAACATCTGTCTCGCGCGCCGACCTGTATTCTATTCTACTAAGACCTTATCCTCATCTTGTGGTTGTTACTCCTGTCTCCGCTCATAGTAGTAAAAAAAATGGTGTTAAGAAACAGACCTTCAATATCACCGTCCTTGTTTAAACTTCCACAACACTTCATGGTCGCATGGCTTCAGTATATGATTGGAAAGGCAGGGTACTGATAAAGCAGGGATTCTTTTTTATGTGTTTAGTTTGTTTGTCACATTTTTTTATGTGTTTTTTTTCAGTGTATCCAAAGATTCTGAATGGGATACACTGGCTCTTACTGCTGCCGCCCTTACTGAGCCATCCTGACTTGTTGATCTCCTTGTACATTTCTCCCTCTCTTGCCAAAATACTGCCAGCCGGCAAATACTTAACCATTTCTCCAACACCTATTCATCAGTCAGTCCCCTCCACCTCTATTCTCACTCTCTCCCTCCCTTTTTCTCTATGACGCACGCATGATGCTCCGTCTTTTCTGGTGTTTAATAGTCGAGAGCCGGCCTTCTCAGTCTGTTGACAAAACTTATCATACCGTCTCTCAACCTGTTCCCTCTTTGCTGCCAGCACGCCAAGTCATTCCGCATAAGGCAAAATAGTCCACGCGTCCAAATCTCCGATATCTTTTCTCACCTTCTTTATTCACTACAGTCGCAGTACAATACAAAAAATTGGTGACAACACGCTTCCTGTTTTAACCTCTGTTCTCGGACCTCGAAACCATTCGGCTTATTCTGCAAAATTCTGTTCTTAGGCATTCATATTTACTATCCTGTGCAGAACTCTCCAGAGCTCCTGTCAACTTTCTACCCGATCCACTGCATATTCTCTCTCGCACTCTTCATAGTCTCTCTCTGGGCACTGAATCGAAAGCTTTCTGTCTTCAGATCTAATGAAAGCTTATATATGGCTCGTTTGTTAAAGTTCTCATAACTTTTCGCAACGTAATTCTCAGAGAGAACAAGAGATCCTTGTGGCTTCTGTTCTTTCTATATCCCGTGCTGCTGCTTCCCGCCAGCCTTGACTCTAGAACTACTATTAATCAAGCTTTTCTCTTAAAGGATTCTTCATATGTTTTTATAGATGGTTCAACAAGGAAATTTCCCTGTAGTTTTTAGCAGTCTCTCTGTGTCTCCTTTTTTCCCTTATATATTGGCAAACTATAATTGACATTGTCCCCATGCCTTGCCTTTTAATTTGTCTGTGGGGCAGAAAGGAAACAGTTTCAAAATTTGCTTCTTTCATTTTCCTTCGTCCTCCCCTGCTTGTTTAAATATCAATTCTATGGGATATCGCCGATGCTTAACTCCGGTGGCCTTACCGTTCTTTCATCGGCGTTTCAGAGCCGCCTCTAATTCCTTCCATGTTATCTCCTCCCCATGCTCGATCTTCCCTCATCGACGCCTCTACCGAATCTCTTCTCCTCCTCGCTCGCCTCCTGTTCATGTCACCATTTGCAAGTTCACTGAGAGTGCTCCGTCCATCTCCTGTATTGTGTATATTGATTTAAGATCAGACCAAAAACTGTTTCCCTCGCTTAAGTTGCCTTGATGTTGGCAGTACTTTCCTCTTTTGATCCTCTAGACATTTGTTTTTGCCAGCCTAAAAATCTTCTTTCCTTTCTGAGCCTCCATCTTCCATCATTTCCTCCACGCTCTCTCTTTGCAGCCGGTCAATTCTTTTTACTCTTGCTTTGTTTCACTCTCTCTGTATGCATTTGCTTTTGCTCCACAATATGAGCCTTGATAGTACAAGTTTTCTATTTTTTTCAGCGCACGCGGTCTCATCAATAAAACTAGCCGTTTTTTCTTCTTTATTTGCCTCCTTCACTCTTCTTCAGTCGCACGCCACTATGGTGGTGTCTTTTCTTTTGTTGCTCCTAAAACCCCATTCTTTTTGCCTTAGGGTTATCTGCTCCCTTCTTAATCGTTTTCTTGTATCTCCGCCATATCTCCGCTACTTCTTCTAATTGTTTCTAAAATTTCTGCACTTATTTTTCCCTAAATATTTTTGCCCTTTTCTTTGGTCATTATATCAGCTACGTGATTCCACTTTAAATCACATTTCTCTTTTCTTTGACTCTGTAGCTTTTCTGCCTTCATTACCAGGTCCGTCACCAAACAATCTATGATTCCGAATCAGTTGTTACTCCAGGTATTACTTTAACATTCCTTATTATCCTACTATCGAGGACGATAGTTATTAGTCTATAATAGAATCTTTGATCAAATCTGCTGTGATGGTTGTTCATCTATACGCTTGTGAACCTATGGTGAGTCCTCTTCGTTGGAAAGAAACCATTCATTGGATTTCAATCCTTCCTCAGACAGAAATCTATTAGCATCACCCTCTCCTTCAATATTCTTATCTCTGCCTCCATACTGGTCCCTACCATTGGTCTGCCACCTCGTCTCTTCTCCTTCGCCACTCTTTGCAGTTGAAATCTCCATCCAGCAACAATACATGCCTCCTCTCTTGCTTTCCGTCTTCTAATTCTCCCAACATTTCCGATGAACTGTGTCTTTTTTCCTCTTCGGGTGTGCGGCTTGTTGGGGCGAATATACCTGATAGAAGTGGTACGTCTTTGCCTTGATCTTTAAAAATGCATCTAAAAGTTTTCGTGTATGACTTCTATAGTCTGTGTGGAAAGGGGACAATCGTTCGGCGCCTATTATGAAGCCCACCTCCATGCTTCCCTGATTCCCTCCTCTACCCCTTTATATATCAGTACATATCCTCCTCCTATATCTCTTCCTCTCTCTTCTCCCCTCATTGGCATCTCCGCCATTCCCATCACGTCTATCCTCCTCTCTCTCATCATCTCCCGAATCTCCTCCTCCTTTCCACCATACGTCGCAATATTAAGCGTAGCGCATCTAATTTTAAAAATATTATTTCGAGTTTTTCAGTAAAGCTCGTTTCCGGGGTCTGTTACCTAAAGGTCTGTCTTCTTCGGAGACTGGTCCCGTTGAGTATTGGCAAGCAATTTCATTTCAAGGCAGTGGCTTGGCTAGGCCTATGCCTGCGCCTATGTTCATGGGGAAGAGTAGAATGGCATGGGAGGGTTCCCATCCTCGAGAGCCATGCGAAGATAATCTTCATACCGACAAACTACGTCAAAACCTTCACATCTATGATCTAGCTAGGCCAGATATTACTTTTTTTTTAAGTTAAAATTATATTTTTATTCATTTGTCAAAAAGAACTGGTTGAATAATTTTGCCGCTCCTCACCTAGCTTAGTTCGGATACCGCCATATTTGTTTAATTATTAAATTATTGAAAAGAACAATATTAAATTATTGAAAAGAACTGGTTAAAAATTTTGTTGCTCCTCCTCTAAAACTTATTTAAAATATCAATTTAATTTTGTTTACTAATCTGATTTTAATTTATATTTTTGATTTAATAAAAATCTTTAAATTTCACGTAGATTTTTCACAAATTTAGCTAGTTTCTTCCAAATAATAAACTGACCTCAGCACATGCTGCTCATCTTCTTTACACAAGCAAAAAAAAAACTTTTAGAACTTACTTCTTTAATAGTTCCTTTAAAAACTTCATTGAGCCTCCATCTCAGTCTCTACTCCAGATCTTCTCTTTTCTTCTTTTTTCCTTTTCCCAGTTGTTTTTAATGCGTCCAACTCCGACGAAATAGTCAAGTCAGCATATATATGATATTATAATATATATATATATATATATATTATATATATAATATATATATATATATATATATATATATATATATATATATATTATATATATATAAATATATATAGTAATGATATATATAGTATATATATATATAGTAGCTTCAATCCTTGTTTTTAATTTTGGACATTTTGTGCGAAGTGCGAATCAATAGTAAACGCCGTCATGTTGCCCGCCGACTGTGCACAAATTTTATTTTTCTTGCAGTAGATAGAATAACGGCATCTTTTATGAATGTCAGGTAGGTATGCAATTGTGGTAAAAAAAAAAATGTCTGAACACTGACGCCTAATATGTTTTAATAAAGATTTTTAATTACGTTATTTTCAATAATGCCATTAGGAGTTGAAGTGAAAAATGTAAAAAAAAAAAAAAAAAGTTAGAATTTGTATAGCATTTCTAACTCTGAAAAAAAAATTACATTTCGGCGTGTAGGGAAATGTAGTGTTTACGCTTTATTATTTAGCCCGAATGGTAAATTTTTAAAATTCTATCGATGAGATACCTCAAGCACTTACCTAAATTATCTATTCGTCGAAATTATATCATAAAAGTTGTAAAAAAAATAAAGTTAATTTTTAAGAGTATATTTCTTTCACGTAAAGAAATATATGCTTTATTATACGCTTGAATGTAAATTTTTTAAAATTCTACTGAAAAGAACATCAAAAACTTGCCTAAATTGACCTAAAATTCAAAATTAGATCATTAAAGTGGTATAAACTGAAAGTTTAGATACCTCAAACACTTGCTTAAATTACCCTAGGGGTCAAAACACTATCATAAAAGTGGTAAAAAATTAAAATTTATTTTAATGAATATATTTCTTGCACTTCAAGAAGTATATGCTTTATTATAAAGCTTGAATGTAAAAAATTTTAAATTCTACTGAAAAGATACATAAAACATTTGCCTAAATTGACCTAGGGTTCAAAATTAGGACATTAAAGTTGTATAAAATGAAAGTTGGTTTAAAAAAAAATGGTCCTTAGTTTGCTGTATCTAAGGTAGTACGCTATAATATTTAGCCTGAATGTTAATTTTCTAAAATTCTATCGAAGAGATACTCAAACACGTGCCTAAATTACCCTAGGAATCGAAACTATTTTATAAAAGTGATAAAAAAATTAAATTTTTAAGAATATATTTCTTGCACTTAAAGTAGATGCTTTATTATTAAGCTCAAATGCAAACTTTAGAAAATCCTACTAAAATTATACATCAATCAATTCTTTAAATTAACATTTGGTTCAAAATTAGGTCATTAAAGGAGTATACATGAAAGTTCATTTAAAAAATTTGTTTCCTAGTTGTAACTGATATCAGGCTGGATCTACGGTAGTACGGTTTAATATTTAGCCTGAATGTTAAATTTTTTAAATTGTATATGCCTAGATTACCCTAATAGTCGAAATTGTATTATAAAAGGTTTAAAAAATTAAAGTAATTTTTAAGAATATATTTCATAGCATGTAAGCAAGTATAGGTTTTATATTATGATTGAATGTAAAATTTTTAAAATTCTACTGAAAAGATACATCAAGCACTTGCCTAAAGTAACCTAGGGTTCAAAATTAGGTCATTAAAGTGGTATAAAAGGAAAGTTCCTTTAAAAAAATGCTTCTTAGTTATTAATATTAAGATGTATCTACGGTAGTAAGCTTTAAAATTTAGCGTAAATGTTAAATTTTTAAATTCTATTGATGAGATACCTCATACACTTGCCTAAAGCCCAATTAGTTAAATTATATCATAAAAGCGGTAAAGAATTACAGTTAATTTTTATTAATATATTTCCTTCACGTAAAGAAGTATATGCTGTATTTTAAAGCTTGAATGTAAAATTTTTAAATTATACTGAAAAGATACATCAAACACTTACCTAACTTGACCTAAGGTTTAAAAATAGTTCGTTAAAGGGGTATGAAATGAAAGTTCATTTAAAAAAATTGTTTCTTAGTTCTAACTGATATCAAGCTGTATCTCCGGGAGCACGCTTTATTATTTAAACTGAATGTTAAATTTATAAAATTCTATCGATGAGATACCTCAAACACTTGCCTAAATTACCCTAGTAGTTGAAATTATATCATAAAAGTGGTAAAAATTAGTTAATTTTTAAGAATATATTTCTTGTACGTAAAGAAGTATATGCTTTACTATTAAGCTTGAATGTAAAATTTTTAAAATTTTACTGGAAACATACATCAAACACTTTCCTAAATTGATCTAAAATTCAAAATAATATCATTAAAATGATATAGATCGAAAGTTTATTTGAAAAAAAAAAATTTTAGTTCTATCTTATATCAAGGTGTATCTAAGATATTACGCTTTATTATTTAGCCCGAATGGTAAATTTTTAAAATTCTATCGATGAGATACTTCAAGCACTTGCCTAAATTACCTATTCGTCAAAATTATATCATAAAATTTGTAAAAAAATTAAAGTTAATTTATAAGAATTTATTTCTTTCACGGAAAGAAGTATATGCTTTATTATCACGCTTGAATGCATATTTTTTAAAACTCTACTGAAAAGATACATCAAAAACTTACCTAAATTGACCTTGTTTTCAAAATTAGGTCAATAAAGAGATATAAAATAAAAGATAGTTTGAAAAAATTGTTTCTTAGTTGTAACTGATATCACGTTGTATCATTCTATCGATGAAATACCTCAAACACTTGCTAAATTTACCATAAGAGTCGAAATTATATTATAAAAGTGGAAAAATTTAAAGTTAAATATTAAGAATATATTTCATGCATGTAAGAAAGTATAGGCTTTTTTATTAAGCTTGAATTTAAAATTTTTTAAAATTCTATCGAAAAGATACTTTAACCACTTGCCTAAATTAACCTAGGGTTCAAAATTAGGTCATTAAAAGTAGTATAAAATGAAAAATCCTTTAAAAAAATGGTTTCTTAGTTGTAACTTATATCCAGCTGTATCTACGATATTACACTTTATTATTTAGCCTGAATCTTAAATTTTTAAAATTCTATTGATGTAATACATCAAACACTTGCCTAAATTACCCTAGGAGTCAAAACTATATGATAAAAGTGGTAAAAAAATTAGTTAATTTTAACCAATTTATTTCTTGCACTAAAGAAGCATATGCTTTATTATTAAACTTGTAATATTTTTAAAATACTACTAAAAAAACATCAAAAACTTGCCTAAATTGACCTAAAGTTCAAAATTAGATCATTAAAGTGGTATAAAATGAAAGTTCATTTAAAAACATTTCTTAGTTGTAGCTGATATCAAGCTGTATCTACCATAGTATGCTTTAAAATTTAGTATTAATGTTAAATTATTAAAATTCTATTTATTAGATACCTCAAACACTTGCCTAAATTACCCTATGAGTCGAAACTACATCATAAAAGTGATAAAAAATTAAAATTAATTTTTATGAATATATTTCTTGCATTTAAAGAAGTATATGCTTTATTATTAAACTTGAATGTAAAATTTTTGAAGCCCTATTGAAAAGATACATCAAACACTTGCCTAAATTAACCTAGGGTTTAAAATTAGGTCAATAAATGGGTATAAAATCTAAGTTTATTTAAAAAAAATATTTCTCAGTTGAAACTGATATCAAGCTGTATCTAGGGTAGTATGCTTTAATATTTAGCCTGAATGTTAAATTTCTAAAATTTTATCGATGAGATATCTCACACACTTGCCTAAATTACTTTAGGAGTCGAAATTATATCATAAAAGTGGTAAAAATTAGTTAATTTTTACGATATTTCTTGCACGTAAAGTATATGCTTATAATTAAGCTTGAATGTAAAAATTTTAAAAGTCTTATGAAAAGATACATCAAACACTTGCAAGTTAAATAATGTTTAAAAATACGTCATTAATGGGGTATAAAATGAAGGTTAATACAAAAAAAAAATTCTTAGTTGTAACTGATATCAAACTGTATCTCCGGGAGTACGCTTTATTATTTAGCCTGAATGTTAAATTTTTTAAATTTTATCTACTAGATACTTAAAACATTTGCCTAAATTACCCTAGGAGTCGAATCATATCATAAATGTGGTAAAATATTAAAGTTAATTTTTATGAATATATTTCTTGTACGTAAAGAAGTATATGCTTTATTTTTAAGTTAGAATGTAAAATTTTTAAATTTTGCTGAAAAGATAATCAAATACTTGCCAAATTGAATTAGGGTTTAAAAATTAGTAATTAATAGATTATAAAATGAAAGTCATTTAAAAAGAATTTCATAGTTGTAACTGATATCAAGCTGTATCTTCGGGAGTACGATTTATTACTTAGCCTGAATGTTAAAATTTATAAAATTTTATCGATCAGATACCTCAATCACATACCTAAATTACCCTAGCAGTCGAAACTATATCATAAAAGTGGTAAAAAAAATTTAATTTTTAAAAATAAATTTCTTGCACTTAAAGAAGTATATGCTTTATTATTAAGCTTGAATGCAAAATTTAGAAAATCCTACTGAAAAGAAACATCAAACAATTGTTTAAATTAACCTATAGTTCAAAATTAGGTTATTAAAAGTTTAAATGAAAGTTCATTTAAAAAAAATTGTTTCCTAGTTGTAACTGATATCAAACTGCATCTATGGTAGTATGCTTTAATATTTAACCTGAATGTTACATTTATAAAATTCTATCGATGAGATACCTCAAACATTTGCCTAATAAAAGTGGTAAAAAATTAAAGTTAATTTTTATGTTTATATTTCTTACACGTAAAGAAGTACATGCCTAATTATTAAGCTGGAATGAAACATTTTTAAAATTCTACTGAAACGATTCATGAAACGCTTGCATAAATTGACCTAGTATTCAAAATTATGCAATTAAAGTGGTATAAAATGAAAGGTCGTTTAAAAATATAGTTTCTTAGTTGTTACTAATATCAAGCTTATCTACGGTAGTATGCTTCAATATTTAGCCTAAATGTTATATTTTTAAAATTATATAGATGAGATACCTCAAACGCTTGCCTAAATTACCCTAGAAGTAGATATTATTTCATAAAAGGGGTAACAAAAACTAAAGTTAACTTTTATGAATATATTACTTGCACGTAAAGTAGTATATTCTTTATTATTAAGTCAGAATGTCAAATTTTTAAAATTTTACTGAAAGATACATCAAACACTTGCCTAAATTGATCTAGAGTTCAAAATTATGTCATTAAAATGGTACAGAATGAAAGTTCGTTTAGAAAAATTGTTTCTTAATTGTAACTGATATCAGTCTATATATACTATGTTACGCTTTATTATTTAGTCTGAATGTTACATTTTGTAAATTCTATCGATGAGATACCTTAAACACTTGCCT
>JABUQX010007960.1:12500-15000 GCA_015478945.1 Trachelipus rathkii
TATATGAGAATAACATGTTTACTCTAAAAAAAAATCCAAATGTTTTTCGTGTTGTTCTCACATTTCATTTTTTTGAAACGAGCTCACAAAAAAAAAAATATAAAGAAGAATCCGTTTATTTTTTCAAATTATGATCAATTATTGAGTCTCTGTAATGGAATTTATTTAATTTAGAATGTTTTATAAACTTGTTGAGGAAAGTCAGTGAATATTTCTTTCAGTTTATACGAAAGAAAATTAATTATCTTTGCTAATTTAGGATTAAATTGAAAAAAAATTTAGAAAAAAAAGTTTCTAAACGAATTTTATTACAAATATCAAAAAGAGGACAGGGCTATGTAAAGCTAGATAAATTTACATATACTTATATATAATATAATAATATATTATATATATTATATATATATATATATAATTATATATATATATAAATGAACCTTTTTTAAATCAAGAATTCTTAAAATATAATGATTCAATATATTATAATAATCTATAAAGTATATATATAAAATATATATAAAATAATAAAAATAAAATAAAAAATATAAATAAAGAATAATTATTAATATATAATATTATATTAATTAGTCAATTATATACTTATATATTATAATTAAATATATTTTAGATAATAATATTATAAATTAGTATATTTTCCAGTGGATTTTGAGGTTATTCCACGTGATCGAGAACTTGCTACTTTATACATTACTTTTAAGATCTTATATTAATTCGTTACCATGTACTCTCCTCACTGATAGAGATAGATGATTTGATTAGATTATGCATAAGTAATTTAGTAAACTACTCCAACCTCTCTCCCTATTCATCAAGGAGAGTATTACCTGACATTTAAACAAATGCGTGATATATGAATTTACTACCGAATCTATCTGGAAGGTTTCCAATCCAAGAATTTATTTATCCATTCACACTTTCTTATCCATCTTCCATACTCATTAATCACATTACTAAACCTCAAACACACTTTTTCATGAAATGAACGGTACATCTTAGCTAGACATTAGGTATTGAGTGTCTATATTATATAAGGTATGCATCTATGTCGAAATTTTTCCGTGAGTCCAAAAACCCCGTCTTTGTTCACTCATTTATTTCAAATATTATCGATTACGCGTTTTAATGAAAATCTCCAATTTCTATTTACATCAATCAATCTCCCTGCTTTACGTAGAGTCTACAAGTAGTATTTTAGCATCACCTCTTCTTCAAATTGCACAAGCTTATTTAATATTCTTCAACATCACTCTCCTATAGATCCTCTAGCAAAACTGTTGGACGCGCCGTATCTCTAGATATCAGAGAAATTAGCAATTTCAACCCTCTCTTTCTAGATATCACAATGCTTATTTACACGTAAATCACAACACATCTTGCTAGAGTCTCACATCGCTGTGTTTGACCCCGTCTACTATTTCTGATCTCACATAACTGCTATAGAACACTACACTATTTTCCGATCTAAGTCTCTCATAAGCAGATTTTCATCATCTACCTCTATCATTTCGATCCTACATATAACTGTCTACTCCACTTCTCTTCTAAATCTGATAACGGCTGTTACTATTTTTTTTTTTTATTGTTATTTTTTTTACTTGCCTTTGTTCTGCGTTAACTTACCTCTCTCTTCTAGAGATCACACAACCTGTGTTTAACTCCACCTTTCTCGTTTAAGATCTAACAAAAAAAAATAATAATAAATACTAAATAAAAAAATAAATAAATAATAAATAAAAAAAAATAAAAATTAAATAATAAATATAATAATATAGAAAAAAATAAATAAAATTGTGATTTTAGTGATTTTATGATTCCTTCGGAAGACTATGATTACTCCCCCTCTCATTTTCTAGAATCTACGCAAAGGACGTTGTATTAACATTCCACATTCTCATCTTATTCAATGTCTCAACATTATTTGAGACATTATTAATAAATTATAATATTATAATAGACTCCACAGTCTCTCTCTTTTCCAGATTCATAATTGATACTTAATGGAGCGAAGACAACCCAACTTTATTTTCACTATATATCTAACTAAAAGTAAACTAAAATGATCAATACATATAATGAAATAAATTGATCATATTCACATACGGGCATGCATAAGAATTTATAAATTATAATAAATTTACCTTATCTTTCATTTAAAAATAAATAAAAATAATAATAATGAAATATAATCAGTGATAAATAATAACAACAAAATTAACTAAAGACTCACTCTATATAGATATAAATATATATATATATATATATAATATATAATAATAAATAATAATACTAATATAATATATTAAATAATTATATTATAATATTAAATTATTAATATATAGTTATAATATATATATATTTATAATAATAATTATATAAGTACTAGCCTCTAGAAGAGCCACAATCCATATCTCAAAAACTACAATAGCTACAGGAAAAGGAATAACATGTTGGATACCTATGTACACATTATATTTAAATG
>JABUQX010007960.1:20000-28227 GCA_015478945.1 Trachelipus rathkii
ATCTCAACGCCTCGGTGAAGTAAAGTCTTATGTAGCAATTATGTAGTGTAGGGGAGTGGAAGAAGTCGAAATTCAAGTATTGTTCCCTTACCTGTAGATTTAGTTTTTTTTTTAGTATTTTTGCCTTGGATTTTAATTTATTAGTATATTTTAATTTTATTAATTGAGAGTTGAAACAATATTTATATTATCAAATCTGTTAAAATATATAAAATAAAACTTACCTTGATTGCCTTACTCCGAAAGCTTGTACTCGTTTTTAAATCCAATAGTTTTATTACTATTTCATGTTACTAAAGAAAATTCTTCTGTTGAAGAAATACATTTAGGAGGCTTGAAAAAAAGCAACAAAATCAATACGTTAAAATAAATGCTGATATGAGTTTTTAGAAATATGCTTAAAGAATCAGCTCCTCCCAAAATTTTCGGATTTTAAACTATACGATCAAAAAGCCAGATTCGAATCTGAGACTAAAAAGTTTAAGTCATTCACTTTCTAGAGAGAGAATAATATAATAACAAAAAGAATTGAACTTTCAAATAAATGGATTGAACTGCATTATCTTTATTTTTATCAGAGACCATTTCAAATTTAATATTATATTTTTTTGTTACCTTCAGAGAAATATAGCAATATGAGTCGTTGGAAACTATATGCTCCTTTTACATAATACAGAATAAGAGATTATCCAAACTTTATGAAGCAGACTCACTCTTCTCCCATCAATCTAATAATCTATCTCGCACACATTTAATACATATCTACCTCATACCTAAACGGAAAGGAAAATGAACGTTTATTAGAACTGGGGTTAAACTAGATAAAAAAAGCGGTAACTTAATTAACAAAAACAGATGAGTTGAATAAAGCATATATATAACGACCATACGAAAAACTTTTGCAATTGAAGCAAACAATGTCTAAAAAATTTAGCAGATTGAGACGATTATAAACACTATCACATCTAAAATCATACCTTTACCTTCTGATTTACTAATTTCTTAAAGAACTTTTCCAAAGATCCTTTACAACACTGATTAAAAGATGCTATTAAATCCCTTAACATAACAACGACATAGTTAACAAAGACCTGATAAGGAGGCGAGTAGTATTTATGAATAAATAAGAATACATTAAAAAAGCTAAACACCATCATAGTTAATGATAAAACAAAATTCACCCCATGCCTAAAAAAGTCAAACAGAGGAGGTTAAAGAAACCATTAATGTGCCTTGCAAGCAAGAATCGACGGACATTAACATTAAAACATTAAGAAGACGGATGGTCCATTACAATAATGGACACCTCTATGGACTACCAAAGGTTCCACAAGGACACTGAGAAACCCACCCTAATAGCGGATGTAAGCTATGACTGCGCTACCGCTGACCTCATGAATCTCAAAATAATAAACAACCTATTAGACCATATCTAACGAAAAATTTATAGTTAAATCAACAGAGGAATTTTTGGAAAATAATGAGAGCAACGCTTTCGATGTTAACAAAATGTATATCTTGGTGTGAAAGTCTTTCACGAGCATGTTCGCTATATCTGAAACTGCAGTTAACTTAATATGTAAAAATGTTATCGCAAATTAGTGACAAATCACCATCCATAAAGGAAGACATCCTCAAAAGTTTACGTTTATATTAAGTACTATTAAAACCACCTGTCAACTTCAATGGTAAAACATAATTTCAAAATAAATATTTCAATGGATCACCTTTAGGACCAACTTTCGTGTTAAGCAGATTTCTACATGTCATCGGTAGAATCCAAATTTTAATGAAAACGCCCCATCAATCCTAATTTTTTACATTCGATACGTAGACACCTTTGTATTATTTAAACGACCCAGAACATGCTCAAGAGTTCAAATCCAAAAGAAGATCTCAGTTGTTTGAAATTTACTTTTGAAAGGGCCAAAAAATAACTATATTAATCTATTTCTTAGACATTAACATTAAATTAAGAGATGAAAAATATTAGAAGTGTCACGTTAATATCTACAGATAAGAACGATTACTTGAATTTCGACTCCTTCACTCCCCCAAACTACAAAATTGCTACCATAAAAGACTTTTAGTTCACCGCAGCGTTTAAAATATCGTCTGATGGACCCTTTTGATTTAGAAATAAAGTGTGGATGAATAACAACACAGAATCTAATAGACAATAACTTCCCCCAGTATATTATCTATAGAAAAAACATAAAGCGATACCTTAAATAAATTATTCGCCAATACTATCAATGAAAATGGAAAAGATAAGCTCGTAGTATATTATAAAACCGAAAATATTAGTCAGAAAAAGAGGAAGAAACAAATTTAAAATTAGTTTGATTTTGAAGAAACATATTAAAGCAAAAGACGGGGAAGAAGATTATATTAAGATCTTACTAAAACCATATGAACATGAGCTCGTGTTCTCTACTCGTGAAGCGCTTTCGGATGTGAGAGTAGTAATGTTGTGTACCGATTTCAATGTTCTGAAAGGGATGTAACGCCGCTATATTGGATAACACAACGAATACCCCACATGAGAATTGTTGCGCAGCAGGGCATAAGTATAAGCCGAGAAAATATTGATTCAACATATTAAGGAAGAACACCACAAAAAATCCTGATAACAGCAAAAAAGAGGGCTTCTCCATCATAACAAGAAAGAAAATTATTATGAATTGGCGCCTCGGGGAATCATTACTCTTAAGGAAACAAAAAAATACCAGTAGTAAACATAAAATATAATGAAATGTCCAAGTTATTTTGTTCAACCTCTTTATAAAATTGGACAATTTTGAATACTTTAAAGATTATTAATAATTGATAATTTGTTTATTTATTTTTGTTATAGTTAAACAATATTTATATTTACAAAATGTGGTTTAAAATAAAAAAAAATAAAACTAGTCCCTTGCATAATGTAGAAGATATTGTGTTTATACAGTGAGGATTTTCTAACTATTATTGTATTTACAGGATAATTATGTTGGTATAGTTTTATTTAGATAGAGAGATCTGCGAGAGACTGACAATAAGGAAACAAAATGAGCTCGTTTAAAATAAATGCCTGATATTGTATTTTTTAGAACAATGATAATAATATAATAATAATAAATTAGTTCAATCATAGAATAATAATTGTAATAAGAATTAGTCTAATATAATTAATAATAATCAATAATAATCAATAATAATAAGATAAAACAAAACTCTTTACTAGTTTCTTAATTTAAGAGTTGAAAAAAATAAATAAAAAATTAATAAAGTTTTGCACCGCAGGATGAGCGCATAAAATGTTTGTAGATAGAAAAAAGAGAATGAAACACTGAAGCGGTACGAAGTGGCGAACTATTTAATAATGCCTAATGGGGGAAATCAAATAAAAAAAACAAGTACTTTCAAATGCCATTATCAAGATGAATCCATTATTATGACAATTACTAGGGTAACGTGCATATTCTGCCTAAGGTTTTGGACGCTGAAGAGATATTATATTATATATCTGAACATTATTCATTTATTATTATTATTATTATTATTATTATTATTATTATTATTATGTTATTATTAGTATTATTATTATATTATTATTAGAATTAAAATTCTGTGTATTAATCATTAATATTCCAATATTAATATAATATAATATAATATAAAATATATAATAATAATAATAATAATCAATTAATCATAATAATAATAATAATAATAATAATAATAATAAGAATACACCCATAGAGAAAGCCATCAAATAATAAATCAATAATAGTGATACTAATATTAATGAACACTGGCGCAATATTACATATATAAAATAATTAATAATATTAATAAATATTAATTAATATTAATAATATTAAGAATAAAGTTAAATTCAATAAATTATTAATATTTTATATAATATTAATATTAAGATTAAATTATTAATATTAATAGTAATATTCAATATTAATATATTATTATTATTATTATTATTATTAGTATTATATTATTTTATATTATTATATTATTATTATTATATTATTATTAAATTATTATATATCTATTCATTCATTATTATTAATATTTATATTATTTGAGAAGATAGATGATGAGATCATTGAGGTAAGCATAAATCGACTTAGCGTAGCCAATACATCCTGTCGAATATACACTTATGTTATATACTTCCTCCGAAGGCGCCTTTTCCGGCTCCTTTTCCGCGACTTTTCCGCTCCCTCGTCACCAATTACGTAATGGAAGCCAGTGGCGAATTAGGAGTTAGATTTCTCAAGAATTTAACCCTAACATGGACACCTTCCCAAAACCTTATCTTTTTCATCTATAATGTAATCTACATTAATACTTATACACACCTGCTATATCCATATAATATATGATACCAAGTAATAAATCACATACTTCAGTGCGTTAATTCTTCTATATTAACTACTATAATACTTATAATGATACTCAATAATATACTATATATATTTACTATATATCTATAGTTTGAGTATCATATAGTATATATATATAGTAAATAATATATACTACGTTATCACTATAAATTATCTATAGTTAGCCGCTCATCCATGCATCCACTAATATTAGTATATATATTATATATATACTATACTATAACTATACTATACTACATATTATATTAAATATATATAATCCTATAATTATAATACATAATATAATTTACTAATATATATACGTAATAATATATATATTATATATATATATATACTACTATCATATATATATAACTTATATCACACCTATAAATATATATATATATATTTATTATACTATATATTATTATATATCTATATATCATAATTATATTATATGCGGGCGAATCCTGACGGAAATGTTTAGCCAGCGAAAGTACAATAAATTCTCTTAGAACTAAAAAAAATTCAGCACCATATATATATCTAAATACTAATATAAATATTATATATATACTATATATATTATAATATAAATATCATAACCTAGCCTATCCTGTAATATAGTTCTATCATATATATATATATATAGTATATAATATATCATATATTATATATAAAATTAGGAATTAAAAAACAAAGTTGCTTTTTGCAAAGTTGCAAATTCTTGATAAGCATCATCGATAAATACCCCACTACTTACAAACTATGCACTTTAGCGTACAAAACTATACTATCATCGCTAATAAAAAAACTACAAAAAATTTGTTTTCACTTTTTATATGTTATTTAGCTTTGTCTTTTTATTCCTTTTTAAAATATTTTTCATGACATATGACAAAATTTTTTGTCCAAAACACATTCGACTCTACTAACTAACGAATGCCTATCTCTCTACTATCACCAATGCGCCCCACATTTAATTCTAATTGCCAACCTATATTAACTTATTCTAATTACTATAGCCGTTACCACTTAAAGAATTTAATAAAATTGAAAGTATCGTCACAATCAGAGCATTCCTTAAAACGACAAGCGCGATCTGCATCATGATACACAAGTAGTTCTGTGCCGGAGTTCGTACGACGACAAATTTTGCTCTACGAAGTGAATAGATGTATCGACCTGAAACTTAGTATATGTATTGTGTGTGATAAAACGATCACTACGTGCGAAATTTCAAGTCTTCTAGATGCTATATAGGGTAATTCCCCCCCGAGAGTCCGTAGCCGCTACGCCCTTGTACGGCTTGTGCAGCGAGCGAAGATCTAGGCAGTAGGGGGAGCAACGAGGATCATTTGGTAGGTCAGATAGACGCAACGTCTATCAGACGACAAGAAACTTTGATCTGTCATTGATCTGTGTTTGTTTGGCTATTATTATTATTTTATTATTGATATTATTATTAGCATTATTATATATTACATATTATATTTTCATTATTATTATTATTATATTATTTATATTATTACATCGAAGATTCGATCTCCGAAGGAAATCGAATCTGAGTCTAAAAAACGATTCCGCATGTAAGGAATCGTTTGTTTACGCACTCCGACTCCGACCCGACCCGAACTCCGTACCACGAGCTCAGACTCAAGACTCCGTTTCGATTCCACCGCAAAGCACTCCTGTCCGTCCATACCGGCTCCGACTCCGGACTCCCACACTCCTGTATATTATATATATATTAATTATAAAATATATATATATCTACTCATATATACTATATATATATATTCCCATGTATTAATATTTATGATTTATAGTATAGATAATATATATAGAATACTATATACCTATATGATATAATAGTATATTATATCATGGTATATTATGTAATATTATTTAATATAATAATAGTCATATTATATGTGGGAAATGATTAGACTCCGGCCTCGCTCCCGGCTCCGGCCTCAAGCCATGGCCTTCCGAATAATTTATATTTACATTGTTAAGTTATCGTACTGCCAGTTAATAAATTTGTGAGGAGGGTTAGATTGACTTATCTGGCGCTATACGAAGTTACGTCCCACTGGGTCCCCGAAGGGGGGACCCACCCCTATTAAAAAAATCAAAGCGGTCACGTAATAGAGCTCAAATGGGTAAGAGTATTCAGATTGAGTTTCTAGATAAGAGCTTAGTCATTGGTTCTGAGGGCGTTGGCTCCGACAACCAGTGCGGAGCGCGCGGTGCCGATTAATAAACAGTCTTCCAGTCCTATATTAGTAACAAAACAATTTGTTGTTTCTTATAGGTTTCAAGGTCGTAGATCTCGAAATGATGTTATAAAACCGGAGTGAGCGGTGTCTAGGATCCCAACTTGTCGGACAGGACACCCCCAAACCTAAAATATGTGAGGTAAGAAAGCTGAAACTCTGTAACACCTTATATATAGGTAATCGTACTTTGCAATGTAAATTTTAGTGAGCACCCAGGCGGATGCTGCCCCTCGAAAACTTGAAATTGACAGAAGCCTGAAACTCGGAATTACACCTATCAAGATAAGGTATCATTACGAATACAGTGTTAATTATGTGAGCACCCCAGGGGATGCTGGCCCCCCAAAAAACCTGAATATGACGTAGAAGGCTGAAACTCGTTATACACCCCTTCATATAGGGTATCATTGCTGAAACCTAGTGTTTAAGATTGTAGTGAACACCCCAAGGGGGTCTCCGGACCACCTCATACCTGAAATATTGACTTAGAACGATGAATATATATATATCTCTATTATTAATACTCCACATATATGTAAATATCCTACCGCGCTTATGTCACCCGGGACCCCAAACCGGAATATTACATAGAGAGACGATGAAGACGCGGAGTATACGCGTCAAATAATGTACTCACATGCAATATGGTTAAAATAGCCCGCACACACCCAAAAGGGGTCCGGACCCAAAACCTGAAATACGTGGCATAGAACGACGGAAAACTCGGTAACGATCGTTTCTTATATGTATCTTCGATACAAAAAGAAAAAAAAGGAAAAAAATAAAAAAAAAAAATAATATTAAAATATTACAAATTTTCTTTAAAAATTAAAAAAATTTAAAAAAGAAAATAAAAACAATCTAAAATATTATTCTGTTAATGTAAAAAACTTTAAAAGAAGTGTTTTTTATATAGTTTTAAAATATAAACCTAAAGATGTGCTGAGCTCTTTCAGCCTCTGAGCCTCCAGATCCCCATCCTCCCCCGCCTCACGACCCTCTCATCTATGATCTATTGATTCATGTCATATTGATAAACATAACACAAAACTTTCATTATATTGTTTTATATCTTTAAAACATTGTTTTTAACTAAAATGTTACGCGTTTTTATTTATATATAAGTAGAGAAATTTGTGTTTTTACAATACCCTAAACCTGTAAATCAGTAAATCAACCACCCTCCCCCCACAACTTTGGATATTATGACATTAACAAGAAATATTTAAGAAAAGTTTTTAACAAAATTAAAGTATGATTATTATACTGATCAAATTATATATGCTAACGTAACAAGTTCTAACAATCAATAAAGCAAAACATAGCATCACCTAACTAAGAATATAAGTACACCTTCTCAAACCTAACACAGTCTACAATACGAATAAACAGTTAACATTAACAAAGGTTCATATTTAACAAACACTAACATTTAACAAAGTTCCATGCTTAACAACAGGTAAGTAAAACAACATTGAGACGTCAGGAACGTAACCTACTATTACACTTTCTAACATATCACTGAGTAAAGGCGGTTTTTTTTTTTTACATCTCGCTTAT
>JABUQX010007961.1:15000-20000 GCA_015478945.1 Trachelipus rathkii
AATTTTTTTTAAACATCATTTTTGATACATATAAACAAGTCGATGACCATATAAGCTTTGTGATTTTTAAGATATAGAAGTTTATCTCATAACAAATCATATCTGAAGATAGAAATCTACGAAAATACATTTCAAATATACAGCCAAGACGTAGAAAAGACGGGGAAAATCAGAGATTATATGTGTTTATAAATCGCACCAAAAAACAAATTTACGTAAATATTATATAAATATAATATAAAATGATATGAAATATTATATTATAATAGAAATTACAAATAAAAGTCATATTAAATGTAAATTATAAATATAAACTACATTATAAGTTTCATAAAATACAAAATAGGTTTTTGGTATAAAAGAGTTTTGAACAATTCTTGATTTCCCATTTTCTATAACGTTTTAGGCTAAACTAACATTTGAGAAATTTTAAAACGCTTTAAAAAAATACATTTAAATTCAATTATTTTATATCTTATATAATATTTTAAATAATTATTTGCAAATATTATATATATATATATATATATATATAATTATATATATATATATATATATATATATATATATATATAATATATATATATATATATAATATTATATTATTTATTATATATTAAACATTATATCATCTTTGTTATAGCTTTGATATACATACACCAAATATGTACTAAAGTATAGTACTATATAAAATAATGCTATTATCTTATATTGTAAATTATTTAAAGCTAGAACTCTTAGGAGGCAAAAGCTATTATTATTATGTACAGCAAAATTGCTTACATTGTATAAGATAATACACACAACTGTTTTTATTCTTTTTGTATATTATTTAAAATTGAAATAGCCAATAGAACGTCTCTCTCCTACCGGCAAAATCTGGTATCGGAGGAAAGACGCGAGTTAGTGAGGCCCCGACATCAGAGCCGTTACCAAGTGTCTCGGGCATCGCCCGAGCACACAAAATTTATTATTTTTGTAATAAAATTAAAGGTGTTAGATTATTATTAATGTTCTTATAAAGAAGATCTCTTGTAAGTGTCAGATTTGATACGTAGTATTGATCACAAGTGAAATAATAAGATATAAAAATTAGAGAGAATGGCGATCAAAATCTAGCCCAATACATCGAAACGTATAGCTTTCGCCCTTGTGCAAGTCATTCTAATAAATATAATATTTTAGCTTTCGCCCTTGTGCAAGTCATTCTAATAAATATAATATTTCGGATTTGATTACTCACGAAAATGTGGTCAAATTGTCAATGACAAAATCCTTATGTATTATATAAAATAAAAATTATCTATTATGAACTGTGAAAATAACAATATAAAAAGAATGTTAATAAAGAAAATAACATCAACTATTTTTCTATACACCTTCCATCTATTAATTAGTGTACCCGAGGGTGGAGGGATGTTAATTCCTCATGTTTATTTTGATTAATGGAACTCTCATCTACTCGCTCTGGTACATTGTGGTGACAACCCAGTATAGTGACTGGCGAATATCTACCTTTTGATAAAAAGGACCAGATAATTATAATAATAATAATAATAATATTAATAATAAGAATAATAATGACTACCCAAGTGAAATTATTAAAACAAAGTCTTGAGAGTCAATAGTGATAATACTAAAAACGGTAATGAGCGTGAAGTACAGCTAGTCAATAAACAGCTGCCAAAGTCGCAAGAAAACCGTAATAAAAAAAAAAAAAAAAAAAAAAAAAAAAAAAAAAAAAAAAAAAAAAAAAAATAAAAAAATTCAAATACCAGAAAGCTTCGTCCTGCTATTATATGGGGGACGGGTAGAGGAAAAACTCCCCCCCCCCATTGAGACCTCCAAAAGCACTTCGTGAAAAGCGCTAGGTAAAATTTGAAATTCAAGAACCAGCGAGCCTAAAAAACAATAACAACAACGAAAGAAAAATAAAGTCTCTGTGATGAAGACGAGGCCTAGATGAAGAAACTTGTGAAGGGTACGAAATAACCCAAAAGTTAAATTCGCCTCTATGCAGAAACGAACTAAAGCTTAAAATTGCCTGTCTGTTAGAGCACATAAGCCACTTGTAACGTCGTTCAGAGAGCTTCGAAAGGGGCATAGAAATTCCTCTCCATCGCTTGGAATGTATTTTTTATTAACAAAGTTATTTTTGTAAGTAAAATTTAATCTTATAATTATTTTGTGTTATTAAAAAGTAATTAAAATATATTATAATTCGGCGCAGAAGGATGTTATAAAATAATGGAAAATCAGATAAACTTCTTTTGTGTCTTATGATAAATATAGGAATCTTGTGTGTATTTAAATAAATGTTTACAATGTGAGGAGGTGGGAACCCCCTATCCTTCGGTACTCTTATCCCCCCAAATCGGGTAGGGATGGAGGTTGATATGTGAAACGATACGAAGATGCGTGTAAACGGCCTTGTTAAGAGAGTCCGTAGAAATAAAGAAAGAAAGTGTAATTTTGTATTTTTAAGAGTAACAAAAATTTATATTTTAAATTACGAAAAATGTAGAACAAAGATGCTTGTGAAACGGACTTTTTAGGAGATCCGTTATTATTCATATAATAAAAATTCCTTCTTTGAGGAAGAAAAATTGTAACTGGGTATTTTTAGGAATAGTAAAATTTATATTTTAAGATAATGTTGTAAAGACCTTGTGTCTGTGGGTATATTTAAAAGCATGCCTGGAGATCTCCATATTTTAAAAATCATTGTATTTTATTTATTAAGTATGATAAGTAGTAATTTACGAATTTATTTTATGTGTCAATAGGAAGATATGTCTGATCAAAATTATTTTTATAATATTTTATGTTGCCGTCTGACTAATATATTTTTTCGAATTAATATGAAATCACATTTAAAATCTATATGAAGGAACGAGAGATATAACGTTCTTTCTGTGTACCATATGAGAGTCGGAGAAGCTATGAACTCCTGTTGTCCTCTGACGTCATCACGAGAGAGAGAAGGGAAAAAAAAAAAAAAAAAAAAAAAAAAAAAAAAAAAAAAAAAAAAAAAAAAAAAAAAAAAAAAAAAAAAAAAAAAATTTGAGTTTATCGGTAAAAATGAAATAAATTCTACGGAATATTTTTGCCGACTTTAAAAATTTTTTTTAAAATGTAATTTTTTAATTGAGGCTGGGTATTCTTGATCAACCGGAAATCACCATAAATATGTACTAAAAGTATAGTACGATATAAAATAATGCTATTATAATCTTTATTGTAATTATTAAAGCTAGAACTCTTAGGAGGCAAAAGCTATTATTATTATGTACAGCAAAATTGCTTACATTGTATAAGATAACACACACAACTGTTTTTATTCTTTTTGTATATTATTTAAAATTGAAATAGCCAATAGAACGTCTCTCTCCTACCGGCAAAATCTGGTATCGGAGGAAAGACGCGAGTTAGTGAGGCCCCGACATCAGAGCCGTTACCAAGTGTCTCGGGCATCGCCCGAGCACACAAAATTTATTATTTTTGTAATAAAATTAAAGGTGTTAGATTATTATTAATGTTCTTATAAAGAAGATCTCTTGTAAGTGTCAGATTTGATACGTAGTATTGATCACAAGTGAAATAATAAGATATAAAAATTAGAGAGAATGGCGATCAAAAATCTAGCCCAATACATCGAAACGTATAGCTTTCGCCCTTGTGCAAGTCATTCTAATAAATATAATATTTCGGATTTGATTACTCACGAAAATGTGGTCAAATTGTCAATGACAAAATCCTTATGTATTATATAAAATAAAAATTATCTATTTATGAACTAAAAAAAAACAATATAAAAAGAATGTTAATAAAGAAAATAACATCAACTATTTTTTCTATACACCTTCCATCTTATTAATATATGTACCCGAGGAGGTGAGGGATTTAATTCTAGGTATAATTGATTAATGATCTCATCATCTCGTGCTACATATATATATATATATATATATAAATATATATATATATATATACTTATATATATATATATATATATATTTAGTATATATATATATATATATATATATTATATATATATATATATATATATATATAATATATATATAATATATAAATATATATATATATAATTATATGTGTGTGCGCGCGTGTGTGTTTGGTGTGTTATTTAAGGGTTTGGAAAAAAATGTTACTCGTGTGCGTATGCGCACGTGTGTGTAGGACATGCGTTTCTGTCTTGTAAGTGGTTCGCTTCTAATATATTATATATATATATATATATATATATATATATATATATATATATATATATATATATATATATATATATATATATATATAGAGATATGTAAAAGATAAATAAATTTATAATTAAATATATATTATTATATATATATATATATATGGATTTGAACATTCGTTAAGGGAGGAACCAGGCAATAATAATTGATGTGAATGTGACTGGACCAAAAAAAATCTATGATTACCTAGTGTCCTAGTCCAATAATATTTCATTTGAAATACAAAGCAATGTTTCATAAAATTAGCTAATTGAATGTTAACAATTTTTCCCGGAAATTAAATATATTTATAATTAAAAATATTTATATAACTGTTGGAAGTGTTGGAAGATTGAAATACTTTCCTAATCATGGTTAAAGGTGTCTATTCATATTATAACCCATGTTTAATATTTAGCATCTTTATGTATTAAAACAATGATAAAACATTTTGGTCGAGAAAACCTCTTTTCTTTTTATCCTAAGAAAACGTTATTTTAATTTTTTTTTTTTTTTTTTTAATTTATTTTTATAATAATTTATAATAATTTTATTTTATTTTTTTAATTTTTTTTTATTTTAGTTTTTTTAGCATATAAAATAAATTTAAACTCTTCATTCCTTCATAGATAGCAGTCAAAGTTCTCATGCCCCAATTATGGGGTATGGAAGATAACCCTTTACATTTACTTTGATCTCAAAAACTAATATGATGACGTCATAAACTAATGATGACATCAC
>JABUQX010007961.1:25000-30000 GCA_015478945.1 Trachelipus rathkii
TTTAAGTACTATAAGTTGTTTACTTATACTAAACAGGGAAATTTTTTAATAAAATTTTGGGAAGATAAAGGAGTTTTGGTATAGTAGCTATAATATCATTGTTGAAATAATTTAAACTGTTTTAGTAGATTTTAGACACTGACTCAGACTCCTTCTCCAACTCCTTCCTTCTCTGACTACGAATCCGTCTCCTTTCTCCACTTCTCTTATGCATTTCGTCCATTTCTTCTTTTTTCAGGCGGGACCCTCTTCCCCTCCGGAGGAAGAGTTCCCTGCACTCCGGCTCCGACTCCGACTCCTCCTTACTCCTTCCTTCTCTATGCAATCTCCAAATTTCATCATTCTACGGGTATTTCCTATTTTCATGGGCCAGCACCCCCCTAAAGGGAAGCCCTACGGGAGGTAACAACGTCTTTTTACCCATTCCTCACATCCCAACCACAAAAATAAAAATCTCCTCCCTAACCTTACTCTTGTACCTTCCAATAACCTCCCACTCAAAAAATTCCTGCTCCCCCCAAAACCTCACACTCCCTTTTTTTCTGAAACAATTTGTTCAGCGTGTACGCCTGTTAACTGCGGACTTGGTTTATATAGAGAAACCAACAATCTTAAAAGACGTAAATACCAACACACATATGACCTCCATACCGACAACCAAAACTCCCCCCTAACATTACACCGGTCTACACAAAACCACCATTTCACAAATGTCAGCAATAGCACATATCAACAACCAAAACTACAGGAAAATAGCTGAATCATATTGCATAAAAAATATTTCAAATTTCAATCGCCTTCCCGGAGATACAAGTATTGACACCATATTGAATGCCGCACTGAATACCTCCTCGTTCTTCCATCCTTTAACAACCAACTAGAAAAATAATCATCATCAGGATCTTCGCAAAAGTTTTGACTCCTTCACCACCATCGTATTTTCTTGATAAGGTTCCCATTCCCTCGGGAACGAAAGCTCGAAATTTAAACAATTATTTATTTATTTATTTATTTATATTTTTTCTGTGATTTTTTATAGTTGTGATATAATTGTTCATATGTATATAAAAACGGATCTATACCAAATGATATATTATATTTTATATATATATACAATTATATATTATATATATATATATATATATCATATATATATATATATATATATATGTATTATATATTATATATATATTATATATATATATATATATATATATATATATATATATATATATATATATATATATATATATATATATATATATATATATATATATATATATATAATATATATTAAATATATATATATAGTGATTTCTTTACCTAAGCTCATAAACATGTTTCTCTAGAAAACAGGCCCGTAGCCAGGAATTTTTTTCGGGGGGGGCTGCGACTTTCGCAAAGTGGTTACATTTCAAATGAAGTTAAATTATATATTATATATATATATTATATATATATATATATATATATATATATATATATATATATATATATATATATATATATATATATATATATATATATATAATATTATACATATATTTAATAGATAAATATATTATAATATAATTTCTCATAAGAGCTTACCATCGTTTTATAAGTTCAATTTCAGTTTCCTTGCTTTTTGACTGAGGTGATTCAAAATATTTTCATTGCCGACTTCTGTGCTGAGATCTCGATGATTTGACAGTAAAGCAAGACCTGTAATGCGATCCTCTCCAAAACTATTCCGGAAATACGTTTTCAGACGCCTTTATGTCGAAAAGGTTCTTTCTGCTGTTGCGGTGGATACAAGCAATACTGCTAGATATTCAGGAGAGTAGTAATGTTAGGAAACCTCCTCTTGTCACACTTAGCCGAAGCACCGATCGCAGTTTTTGGTTTTTTCATTTTTTTTCAGCCATTTACGCTGCAGAGACACACTCTCCTTTTAATGTATCCTCGTGAGGGTCTGGAAGGTCGTTTTTATAAAAGAGGATGCTTTTTTCAATATGCTTATAAGGTACATTGCACTTTCTGGTAAAATATACTGAAGTGAAATGATAGTGGTTTCATGCGAGAGAAATCGATCAGTCAACGAAAAATCAGATCATCAATAAACGGAATAAAAACTGAGATGCGGTAATATGATTCGGGATCTTATGTAGGCACACTACAACGATGTTTCTGGAACTTCGTAGTTCTTGGAATTGTTATTTCAATACCAAAGCTGTCGCATACAATTTTAGCTTGTGTGAATATGTTTTAAACTCTGTGTCTGCATTTTGTCTATTTTCTTTTTCGAGAAGTTAAATAATGTCTTTCAACTAAGTTTATTGCACTGACAATGTCCAAATAGACACTCTGTAACTGTTTTTGACAAGATGTAGTTATTCCAAGAAATTTACTTAAAACGAATAATGTTATTATAAAAATTCAAATTACTGATTGAATTTAACAACGAAGTAGCTTTCTGTGATAATTCACTAGGCCATTCTTTTATTTCTTCCAAGACGCAAGTATTGGCTCAAGGTCTCTTTTAAAAAGGAAAACCGCTTCATACCGTTCACACCATCTGGTCTCGCACAATCTTTTTTGATCCTCTTGTTAGTTACTAGAAAATTTTATTTTATCTTCCAGAAGTTTGTGCGCTTCGGATTCGATCGAAAAAAGTGCATATTTCAGAGATGGAATCCTAAGACGTTTCGAATTGCCTGAATTTTAGAAAAGATTCTGAGAGACATAGATTTAAACAATGTGCTCCAACAATGTGTATAGAGCTTTAGGTTTCTTTTTTTTTGGTACTCATACCGAATAACGTATTTGCACTCCTCGGATTCGCCTCTCATGGGAAAAGCTCCAGCATATCCTTGGCCTCTTTAAATTTTTTCGAGTTTTAAACCAAGTTAGCGAGTCTCTCCAAAATTATATTTGCCAATGTTTCCCTGAATATCATGAAACCGGAAAAAATTGATTTAAAATTCCTCTCTTAAAGTTATTAAAAGGAGTATCACCTTTTCCATCACCACCAATCGCGTTACCTTTACACAAATTGAAACTTTTCTGTTGGAAAATGCGTTTGTTTCATCAGCTAATTGAAAAAAAAGAATTTATTGTTTTTTAACTTCTTCCACTATTTTCCTTGGTATAAGCTGACTAAATGACTTTATGATTTCATTCTGTATCATCGGACTCGTATCATTGAATTTTTGGACGATAGAAGTAAGGGTTTCTTCAAAACTTAGCTGTCACCTCCATTTGCTTCCGAAACCTAAGAAGGCTTAAAATTTCCGGTCATTTTCAGCTGGAGTGATAAATTCAATACGTCAGATCACTTGCAGCCCCTTAATCAAGCCTTTGTTGGCACATTAAACGTATAGTTTTCAATTATGGTAAATTTGTCTCTATTTTCCTTCACATTTTCTTATTTTGAGTGCCTTAGGTTTTTTGTTTGTCTTATGCTTTCGATTTTTTTCTGAATAAGAGCTTCATATTATTTATATATATATATAATATATATATATAAGTATATATTATATATATTATATATATATAATATATTATATATATATATTATTATATAATATATATATTTATATATATATATATATATAATATATATATATATATATATATATATATATATATATGTTTGTAGTTTGTTTTCTGCATAAAAAATTTCACTGTCGAAAATTTCGGGGGGGGCTGCAGCCCCCTCAGCCCCCCCCTGGCTACGCCCCTGCTAGAAAATGATGTTCATTACAATAAGAAATCTGAATGTTGTCAATTATTATTTTTAGAGAAAACAAGCAGCAAGTTTGTGTCATTCTCAAAGATAGTCATGGCATGGTTTTATATTTATACTATGGTCATGGTATCAGTAAATGTAATAGTACTACAAAACTATTTTCAAACTAATTTTCGATAAGTCAGTGAAGAAATAATCCTTATTCATCTTGACTATGATTGACGTCAAGGACTGCCCTTAGGCCATCAATATTATTGCGAAGCAGCCAATCCCCTCCCTTAAAAAAGAAATGAACAAGATTCATTTGGTGATCTCGGAACAAAGAGGTCTTAACACAAGCTGCTGAAAAATTCATCTACCGAGACTAGACACTAGCAATTCACCTTAATTTTGGGTAAATTTAGTTTTTTTTTAAATTTTACTCAGTTCTTTTTATGATATAAAATGAAATTCCGATGAAGAAGATGAGAGATATTCTAAACTTCCTGATAATGAAAGTGTTTCAATTTCCTTAGGTTTGAGAGAAAAATTGGTTTAGGATCTTCGAGAATGTGGCAGTCATCTCTTGGGTATTTGAAAATGATACTTAGAGAATATTGATACTGTACAGTCCATTTTTTTATATCTTTTTTTTACATATATCTTTCCAAGGAGTCACGCTTAATAGTATTTCCAGATAAACTTTGAATTTTGTTCCACCCGGTAAAGCAAAGGCATATATTTCTTTTTTTAACCACTGGGTAAGATTTGTTGCCTAAGTAATGCAACATTTGTGAGAGTCATGCAAAAATAACAGCAGCTGACATGATCTGTTGGTTTTTGCTCCACCGGGTAAGCAAAGGGCATAGATTTCTTTTTTCTCTTAACCACTGTGTAAGATTTGTTGTCTAAGTAATGCAACATATGTGAGAGACCCAACAATTCCATTGAATATTAAAACATGCTAAACCTTCTTAATAAGAAGAGTTATTTAATCATTTTGTGATGAATATGTTAGTTTGTTATTATCATTTCAAATGTTATCTGACTCTTTAAAACACTTATGAGCTATATTTGCTCATTAGCACGCTGATGTGTTAATTACTAAGATGCTAAACACGAAAGTAATGCTATACTATTAATTCAAAGTTTCAGTTTATTTTAAACACTCGAGTAAGCATTATCATAGTTGTTAAATATATATATTTAATTGCAAGTTATATTCCCTACAAAATATTTACATTACTTACAGTGGCGGCTCGTGGTTCTTGTGCAGCATATATATATATAT
>JABUQX010007961.1:35000-40000 GCA_015478945.1 Trachelipus rathkii
ATAATAACTAAAAGTCCAGGAGAGCTCGTCTTATGCACAAATATATAAAATATATATATATATATATATATATATATATATATATATATATATATATATATATATATATATATATATATATATATATATATATATATATATATATATATATATATATATATATATATATATATAGATAATTAACTTTTAAATCACAAAAATAACTTGTTGTCACACAGAGCGATCAAAGAAGACTGTTATTTTTTTTGACATGTTTCGCGCCCTTCGCTTATTCACGTACATAAATTCAAAGACTACATCTACATGTTTCGAACATGATCTCTTCTCAGTTTTCCTGCCTTTATAAGTATAGCGATTTCATGCCTAGCCTATATGCTGCTTGCAGCTGCTAAATTTCAAGATTTATAATGTTTACCAACGTAAGTTGTAAAATAAGCATAAAAATTTGGATTCATTTTCATCTGTTTTAAAATACGGGACAATTGATTAAAAAACGGGACAGGATACAAAAAACGGGACAGTGGTTTGAAAAACGGGACTGTCCCGGAAAATACGGGACGTCTGGTAACCTTAATATATATATATATATATATATATATATATATATATATATATATATATATATATAAAGATATATAGAGATATAAATATATATATATATATATATATATATATATATATATATATATATATATATATATATATATATATATATATATATGATAGGTATATAGAGAGAGAGAGAGAGAGAGAGAGAGAGAGAGAGAGAGAGAGAGAGAGAGAGAGAGAGAGAGTTACAAGGAAATAACAAATACTATTTAGTAGTTGTGGCTTAGTTCTGAAATTTTTTGGGGGGGCTGCAGTTCCGCAGTGCCTATGGACGAGCCGCTGATTACTTATCTATCATTATACGATTTATAGTAATAACATATATATATAAAAATAAAAATAAACATATATATATATATATATATATATATATATATATATATATATATATATATATATATATATATATATATATATATATATATATATATATATATTAATTAGTAAAACTATAACATTAGCAATTTATTATATCTCAGTCATATATATCGTTTTATATAGTATCTGAGATATGATATAAATGAGATATAAATTGTATCTCAAAACCTATAGATAAATGAGACTCCGATTTTATTAATTCAGTAATTCAGAATTGGTGAATTTTGACTATTTTAACTAGTACGGAAAAAGTTATCTTGGACCTGTTTAAGATTCGAAAACAATTTATGACACATCTTTCTCAACATCTTTTTCTTGAAAATTGAAACATAAAGTTACTACTCACGAATACTTGGAAGACAAATAAAACTGTATAAGACTTCAAAGCTCCATTATGTTTTAAATAGATCTAGAGCAGGAGTGTCAAACACGCGGCCCATCAAACTTTCCCATGCGGCCCAGCCCAAGACAATTTAAAAACTTTCAAGATAATTTTTTTTGAACTTTCAAATTATTAATCAATTATATATATATATATATATATATATATATATATATATATATATATATATATATATATATATATATATATATATATATATATATATATATATATAAAAATATATATATATATATATATATATATATATATATATATATATATATATATATAAAATATGTGCAAAATTTATTAGATGCCGAATATCCCGGCAAGTATTCGGTACTGGCTAAAATGCCGAATATTCGGTATTCAGCTTTTTGCCGAACTATTCGGGCCGAATATTGAGCTTTATAAACAATAAATTACGTCAACATAAGGGAAAGTTATTTCAATTTAAAATTGAAATTTTAGAAACTTATTTTCCAAAAAAATAAAAATATAGCCAAATTTTGTAGCCAATATGGCGAAAATCTTTGTCATTTGTCAGATCCTATAAGGGCCTTTGACATTTTTCAATATTCTAAAAATAGAATTCATTTAGTGATACGGGATAATGGACCAAACATGGTAGCTGGTATAAGGGAGAGTGGCTTGCTATCAATTTCATGTTTTATTCACATGTTGCAACTATGCATTCACGATTCAATATTATGTCAGAAGTCTGTTAAAGATATTTTATTTACTTGCAGAAGCATATCCTTTCATTTTCACCATTCAGCAACGGCAGCTGCAAAGCTTAAAACTTTACAGATGCAGCTGAATGTCAAACAGCATAAATTAATTCAAGACGTTTCTACATGCTGGAACAGAACTTATGATATGCTTAAAAGATTGTTTGAACAAAAAGTTCCCCTATCTATATACGCTGCTGAATGCAATCAGAAAATGTTGACTGATTTTCAGTGGCAAAATTATTCCATTTACTTGAGCCATTTGACAACATCACTAAAACAAGTATTAAACGTGAAGTAACAGTCGCCCAAGTGATCCCTTCCATTTTAGCAATAAATCTATTTTTAAATAAGGCAATTAAAAGCAAAAGCTTCAGTGGAATAATTACACTCGTTGAAGAGCTTAAGAAATCAGTAGAAAAAAGACTTTCTAAGTTTCTATGTGATAAATCTTTGTGTGTAGCTACTTTCTTAGATCTGTGATTCAAGCTAATTTTTCAACATGAATCAGATGAATCAGTAAAAAATATGGTCGTTGAGGCATGGAAAGAAATGCATGAAAATTTAGCTCCTGACTCTTCTGCTGACGATGATTCACGTAGTGGGGAAAGTGAAGCTGAAGGTTCCATTTTCACTTCTTTAATGGATTGTTTTAAAGAAATTGTGGCATCAAAATCGTCATACAGAAAAGAAAGTGAGAGTGAAAAAGAAAGTCCCATTCTTCTGACGATGTGATTATTGTACATAAAAGTAAAAGGCTACATACGGAATTACATCAAGAAATAAACAAATATATGTTTGCCTACTTTGACCAGTGAAGACAATGATATTCCTTTCAATTGGTGGAAAAACACTGGAAATAGTTTTATGAATTTGAAAAAACTAGCAATAAAATACCTTTCAGCTCCACTGTCATCAGTCGAAAGTGAAAGAATATTTAGAACAGGAGGAAATATTTATGAAGCCACAAGAAATAGGTTATCCCCTGAAAATGGAGAACTGCTAATGTTCTGTCATTTTAACCTTAGAGCTTATTCAAATGAAGTTTAGTTTAATATCTTTAACTATGAAACTTTTCAATTTTCATTTAATTATTTTTAATATGTGAATGGTTTGCTATAGGTAAGAAATAGTTATTTACTTTTTGTTTTATTACTTTGTATATAACACTGGTAAACATGAAATTTCTTGGACGGGGTTTTGCAATTGATTATTGATGTGCTGATTCCAAAAATGTAATCGGTTTTTGCATATCACATCGCATTTGTGAGATATTGTGTGTAACACAGATTTGTAAAATTTTATGATTTTTACCTTTTTCAAGAGGGTCTATCACATATTGGATATATATATATATATATATATATATATATATATATATATATATATATATATATATAGTTATATATATATATATATATATATATATATATATATATATATATATATATATATATATATATATATATATATATATATATATATATATATCAATGATATGATACATGTCTTTGATAGATATATGTTAAACATATAATACAACTATGAATAAAGAGTAATATGGGACAACAATGAATGTAATAGAAGGAATGGGTTTAGTTAATGTAAACATACCTACGATGGTAGTAACTTTCTCTTCGTAGACGATCTACTGTGCATAGCGTCTGGAATATCCCTCATCAAGCTCCAACAATAGTCGGCCATCATATTGATATCCCACTTGTCCTGGTAACGTCCTTCCATGAACTTTAGATCTTGATGGAAGCGTTCACCCTGCTCATCACTAACATCGCCTAGAAATTTTCTTAGGTGAGAATGTAAGTAGTGCAACTTTATACTCATTCTACATCCATGAGAATGAAAACTATCTAGCAGTTCCTGTACAATGTTAGTGGTTCTCGGCTTTCCTGTTCCCCAGAAAATTCTGTGCTACATGTGCTAACACAGTCATTGTTGTAGCAAAGGCAGCATCACGGAGGAGTGTCCGTATTTGTGGACCATCAAATATCCCAGCTTTTTTCTTCTCGTCACTCAGACCAGGAAACGTTGAGCATATATAGCGGAAGCATTCACCATCATGGTCCAGGGCCTTCACAAATTGTTTCATCAAACCAAGTTTTATGTGTAGTGGAGGTAAGATGATGTTTTCTCTCTGTACAAGTGGTTCACGTACGATGTTCCTGTCACCTGGCGTCAAGGTTTCCCTCAACCTTTGCCGCCCGGCTGTCCCAATAGCACAGGAAGCAGGTATATTTGGTGAAACCTGCTTGCTGACTGAGCAAAATGTTTACCATTTTGAGGTCGACGCATATTTACCATCCATGTACCAGATATTGTAGCCTCTCCAAACTGTCTTGATTTTTGCATACTCCTCTCTCATCCGTACCGAGTACCCTACTAGAACCGAAGCATACCTGTTGCCGTTGTGTAACAACACACACACTTTAAACTGCTCTTGGAAGTGTCAATAAACAGTCGCCACTCACATACATCGTATGCTGGGAGTCCCATAGCGAGTAGTAGGCCTGCAACTTCACTGCAATACACAAGGTTACCATCTGACTGGAAGAGCCTCCGCAGCTCTGCTTCTCTGTTACGATAAAATGTTACTCTTGTGCCATGGTCCAGTAGTCATTTTTCATGCAACCTCAAAGCCAACAGCTCAGGACAACTTCGGCAAATACAACTCTCATACAAGATCGTTCAGTTCACCCTGGGTAAACAATGACGGACCATCCGACTGTATTTCAGATGGATGATAGACATCATCCAGGTCATTGACATCCATACATGTAGACGTACTAAAGTTATCCACATGCTTCCCGAATATCGACCGCAGTAAACTTGCTACTACTGTAGATATATGCGGAAGGTAACGTCTATACAGCCTACGTAGTGCG
>JABUQX010007961.1:50000-53482 GCA_015478945.1 Trachelipus rathkii
AACAGTATATAGGCAGTTGAAGTGTGACTGACATTGAATAGAATGGACAGAGTTCTCCCAAAATCCTCTAATGTTTACTCGCACCAGATAAAGAGAATCAAAAATTCCAACTCCAACAATTTAGACTTTCAATTAAGACTCAGTTGTCGGTAAAATAAACCAACCAATTTAAGGTTTGAATTTCAACACACACAAACATATACACATTAACTCACAGACATAACATCATTGCTTTACAAGCTACACAACACAAATTAAACGGTTAGAGATCTAAAAGAAGAACAAACTTCTTGCCTGCATAAAGAAACCAACTCCATTGTATACAGATAATATCTTCGTCCGTCTCTTAAATTCACACATTGCCCACAATTTCAAAAATCTAACATTTAAAAACCAGGAAGTTGTTCAAAAACAAAGCCCTTATGATAATAATTGGTTGCCTCTTATCCACCCCTATTCAGTACCTACTGAGATCAACAAAATTCCTCCCTATTGTTATATCCTACACTTTGAAGTATGATAGGATGTCAATTTTACGGTAAATCACTCATGATCCCCCTAAGCATCATATAATTACAACAATCACTGTATCGGTATGGTGAAACTTACCTGATATATGCAGCAGACGGCCCTTCCTCACCACCATCAGTCTTTATACCTCCCATCATGAACAAATTCACACTCACTAATCCCAAGAAACGATTCCACATACCATAGAAACTTCCCATTCTTCGCTACCTTCTGCCTGAAATTCCAGCACGGAACAAGTTTTGCACGTCAGCACGGTAAAGCTGTCACGACACAGCTTTATAACACCGGTCCCTTCAGAAATACAAATTTAACTATTTTAATGATCCTATGCCTCTACTGCCAAAGATGTCATTCCCAAACAATTGAAAACACAAACATTTTCATTATTATCTTTTAAGCAGTTTGCCAAACATGTTTCGGAAATTTCAGTACCCTAAGTTAACAGTTGAGTGAGGGCGACATATACAGTATTGGTATATATATAGTATATATAGCATAGTATATATATAGGTATATATATATATATATATATATATATATATATATATATATATATATATATATATATATATATATATTATTTATATATATATATATAGTGTATAACACATATGGGTTGGAAAAAAACCGGGATCAGACCCAAAAACCCAGCCCGGTGGGTTATTTTTTGGTTTTGTTTTTTAGAGCTTTTTTTTGGGGGGCTTTTTAAAATTTCTATTTTGAGGGAAAATAAAATGATCAATAATTGAATTTGTTTTTTGTAATGTCATTTCAGTATTATTTGACAAATAAATTAATAAATAGGTATAAAATTTACAAATTAAACATATAATTTGGTAACAGACATTGTCCAATTCCCACTGCTGAATGAATGTCATTTCCTAATTGGTGAAACTTGTAAAGGTAAATGGTATTGCTATTGTTACAGGTTATTGATAGTAATGACATAACAGGACTATCTTAAGTAAAGTAATTAAGTAATATATTTAAATTAATATTATTTAAACTTTGAACATTGTTGTCATCATAATCTGAGGCTCTGGGAAGCTAGTAAGTTAGCTACCAATAGTTCAGTAGTTGTTACCTAGAAACTAGGCAGGCTTGCACTGGATACCTCCCCAAGGAGCTGCCCACCAACCCACCAGGTTTGGGATTTTACTTTTTATGGTAAAACCCGGGTAAAAGTGTATTAGGGAAAAGGAGGGAGACAATTTTTACTTAAAGTGTCCCAATTCACCACTCCCAACTATATATATATATATATATATATATATATATATATATATATATATATATATATATATATATATATATATATATATATATATATATATATATATATATATATATATATATATATATATATATATATATATATATATATATAGTATATTTATATATATATATATATATATATATATATATATGATGGATTTTCTGTGTGATTATCGTAGCTATTCTGCTCGATTAATTATAATTGTAAGGATATATAAATATCTGACAGGATAGACAGATATAGTTACTAATGTTAAATAAAACTGGAAAATGTGATTCACTTACTAATTTAATTCAATCCAGTGTTACAAATTAGTTTTATACTTTATTGCATACTATATAAATTTATAAAATAATGGAACTTCAAAATATATTCTAGTAAATTTATAACCAAAGAGGAAAGAATTTTTACTTTTTTATTAATTGAAAAGTTTATTTAGTAACTTTAATAATGGAATCTGGTTATTATCTTCTAGTCCAGGGTTCGCCAAAGTGGTCGATACCGATCCCTCGCATATTTTAAAGGTATTCAGAGTAGTCGCAAGATGACAATCAGAGGTTTTTTTTTTCATTACATATGATTTACGTTATATTTTTAAAGATGTTTGTGTATCTCACGTATTATGATACGTACGGTTTGAGAACTAGGCAAATTACAATATATCATAATTTTGCTATAATTTTCTAAGATTATATAAACAGTGGAAATTAATTACTTTTTCTGTCAATGTTATTAAGTAGCTTTTATAAGATATGGGAAAATAAATTCTTTCATTGGGTTATTATAAAGGCCTCCTTATTGCTTAACATCAGAAATGGAAAAAATGATTTGATGTTTTTGTTAAATACTTGACTTAGGGGTCGATAAAAAGGCAAATCTCCTATGACGGGGTCGACGGGATAAAAAGTTTGGCGACACCTGTAATCTAGTCAATAAAATTTAAAGATACATTCATTTTTTATATATTAATTATTATATTTTTTTTATTATAATTTATTTAAAATATTTAATATATAATATATATATATATATATATATATATATATATATATATATATATATATATATATATATATATATATATATATATATATATATATATATATATATATATATATATATATATATATATATATATATATATATATATATATATATATGAAAATCTTGAATAAAATGCAACCAGATTCACTAATAATGAAACATAATATAGTGCTTCTCCCGTCTGCAATTTTACTAATCATTACACTCATAGCTGTTGCAGAACATAACAGCTAAAAATTAAAAAAACCAAAAAACATTTCAGCTGGTTTGCCTTTTTTCGTTATTAGGAAGTGTGGTTTTTAATGCCAACCCTGATATATATATATATATATGGTATATATATATATATATATATATATGTATATGTATAAGTTATATATATATATATGTATATATATATATATATATAGTATATATATACCTCTGTATATATATATATATATATATATATATGGTATATAGTATATATATATATATATATATATATATATATATAAAGTATATATATATATGTAGTATATGTATATATATATATATATAGGCAGTGGTGTATGAAGTAAGGCAATAAAACGTAAAGTGTCAATGATAAATGTGAAAACGTTAAACAATCACTTCCAAATACACAAGCAAC